>JAJPUD010000898.1:94651-181056 GCA_023553655.1 Myrmecobius fasciatus
AGAGACAGAGAGACAGAGAGAGAAAGACAGAGACAAAGAGAGAGAGAGAAAAAGAGGGAGGGAGGGAAGGAGAGAGAGAGGGAGGGAAGGAGAGAGAGAAAGGGAGAGAGACAGAGACAGAGAGATAGAGAGGGAGGGAGGGAGAAAGAGAGAGAGAAAAGGAAGAAAGAAAGAAAAAGAGAGAGGCAGAGAGACAGAGAGAGAGACAGACAGAGACAGAGAGGGAGGGAGGAAGAAAGAGAGAGAGAGAAAAGGAAGAAAGAAAGAAAAAAGAGACAGAGAGACAAGAGACAGACAGACAGAAAGAGACAGACAGACAGAGACAGAGAGGCAGATAGAGACAGAGAGACATACACACAGGCAGTTACACCTCCCTGCTTCTCTTTGGTTACCATAGAGATCCCCAGGCATCCTGTGTGTTTCCTCAGTTACTAGTTCCTTTCCTTAATTTGTTATTTTAGGATTAAATGCACAGTAGTTGCTTGGCTTATTTACATACTATGCCTATATATGTCTTTGTACTGGGACAATCCCTGCCAACACAGTATAGAAAAAGGTCATATATTGAGTTCTTAGCACTTCTTAGCTGCCTGGTTTTGGGCAAATCACTTCAGTTTCCTCCTCTATAAAATGGAGATAATGATACTTGCATTACTTCCCTCACATGGATGAAGTCATAGCTCCAGCTCCCTCCATCCCAAATTACCTACTTCATAAGCTTGATAGGAAGTGCTTTGTAAACCAGAATTGCTGTAGAGTTGTGAGTCATCATTACTGTCTGCAGTTATAGGGCTTCCATTCTTTTCAGAGTAGCTCTTACTTCCCTTTAGACATTCTCCATTCCAGGCAAAGTAGCCTACTAGCTGCCCCCCTTCTCCTATATTCCATCTCCTCTCTTGCTGTCTTTGCACAAGCTTTCTTTCCTCCTTAGCCAGAATGATCCTCCCTTCTCACTTCTTCCTCTCAGAATCCTTGGCTTCCTTCGGAGCCCAACGAGATGCTATTCCTACTGAAGGCTTTTCTGATCTGCTCCCCAACCCCAACTTCTCCTCCCGTAATTAGTGCTGTCTTCCTCTGGAAATTACTTTGTGTTAATAAGTTATATTGTAAAGACAAACAACCTAGGAACTCAGATCAGGACAATGAATGACCAAACAGAATTTCAGAGCACTCATGATGAAAATACATCACTCACCTCCAGATAGGGAAGTGATGGACTCAGAGTACAGACTGAGGTAAAGGAGGGGAAAAGGAGGAGGAGGAAGAAGAAAAGGAGAAGGAGGATGGACATGGCCCATTGGTAAATTTATTTTGCTTGACTATGCAAATTTGTAATGAGTTTTGTTTTTCTTGCTTTGTCAGTGAGGAATGAGGAAAAAGAAGGGGGCAGGGAGAGAGAATTTGTACCTAAAAATAAAATAAAATTGGGGGAATTTTTTTTTAAAAACTACTTTGTATTTCTTATCTGTGTTCTTGTGATGTCTCTCTAATATAAACATTTTGAGGGTAGGGATTGTTTTTTTTTTCTTTTTTTTTGGTCTTTCTATCCTAAAACCTTGCATAGAACCTTGCATATAGGTAGCCATTTTAATAGAATTATTGAGTTTAATTGGAATTACATACTACTGCAATAATCCTGTTATTTTAATTTAGTAATTGCTCTCAGAACTCTATTTGAATTGGTTCTCTTAAATAAAGGGACTGAGAAAATAAGTTTTGTACCTTATCTGGAATTAAACTTATAAGTGAGAGTTACATACCAGATCGAGATCCTCAGGTTCTGAAGATCATAGGAATTAGAACTTGGAAAATACCTGAAAAGTCATTCAGATTCTGTGAGTTTCATGAAACTGAGAGTTGAAAAGGACCTCACAGGCACCTTCTGCTATTGCTTATTTGTTTAATTAGTTTTAACCAGTTTGAAGGTAACCCTGGTAATAAAGGTGAATTAGTTAGGGAGATGTCTGTTCCAACCAAGCATGCAAAACCTTTCCTCAGCATAATGGGCAGAGAAGAACAATATATTCCAACAGCCAAGTAGATGACTGAAGCAGGCACTGTGGAACACTTAGAACTTGTTCAAGCATTGAAGACTCCAAGGTCATTCACTGCATCCTAGGCCGCTGCCAATTATCTTGACTTTCATCTTGCCTCTGGGCTTGATGATTGGAAGAGAGAGTGAGACTGAAGACTTTGTGCAACTCTATTTCATTTAAAGCCAATTCAGAGTAGAGTCAGGATATCACCTCATGATGTCATCAATACTCTTTGAAAATAAAGGATGAACAATAGCAAATATATATACACCAAGTATCACAGTATCCACATTCTTAGAGAAGTTAAGTGAGTTGCAAGAAAAAATAGCAAAACTATATTATTGGGGAATGTCAACTTCCCTATATCAGAACTAGATAATTTTTTTAAATTAAAGCTTTTTATTTGCAAAACATATGCACGGGTAATTTTTCAGCATTGACCCTTGCAAAGCTTTCTGTTAAAAAATTTTCCCTCCTTCCCCCCATCCCCTTCCCTAGATAGCAGCAAGTCTAATACATGTTAATTATGTTAAAATACTTGACAAGTCAAATATATGTACACGTATTTCCATACTTATCTTGCTGTGCAAGAACAATCATATCTACATGAACAAAAAAATATCTGAGAAAGGAAACACAATGCAAGCAAACATCGCTAGAGATCATGGAAATGATATGTTGTGGTCCACATTTCATATCCCTCTCTCTGGGTGTATATGGTTTTCTTCAGTGAACAATTGGAACTGGTTTGAGACAATTCTTTGTTGTAGAGAGCCATGTCCATCAGAATTGATCATCGTGTAATATTGTTGTTGCCGTGTATAATGATCTCCTGTTTTTGCTCATTTCTCTCAGCATCAGTTCATGCAAGTCTCTCCAGGCCTCTCTGAAATCGTCCTGCTGGTCGTTTCTTACAGAGCAGTAATATTCCATAACATTCATGTACCATAATTTATTCAGCCACTCTCCAATTGATGGGCATCCATTCAGTTTCCAGTTTCTAGCCACTACAAAAAAGGCTGCCACAAACATTCTTGCACATGTGGGTCCCTTTCCCTCCTCTAAGATCTCTTTGGGATAGAGGCCCAGTAGAAACACTTCTGGGTTAAAGGGTATGCACAGTTTGGTAACTTTTTGAGCATAGCTCTAAATTGCTCTCCAGAATGGTTGGATCCTTTCACAGTTCCACCAACAATGTATCAGTGTCCCAGTTTTCCCACATCCCCTCCAACATTTGTCATTATCTTTTCCTGTCATCTTAGCCAATCTGACAGGTGTGTAGTGGTACCTCAGAGTTGTCTTAATTTGCATTTCTCTGATCAATAGTGATTTGGAGCCCCTTTTCATATGACTAGAAATTAACCAACAACTTCTTAATCTCAAAGTCCAAAACAGAATGAATTTTTTTTTGGTTTACAGTTTTCCTGACCTGTCCTTAGTACTGTTCACTATGAACCCCCTCCTTTTTTGTGGAACTCTTTTTTTCCCTTTGGCCTCAGGACACTGGAGATGCACATTGTACAATGAGAAGACTTGTGTATAACCTTGGACAACTCATTATAACTTATTTAATTTCCTTGGGCCCTAGTTTCCTTATCTTAAAAATTGAGGGCCGTGTTTGAAGGTGATCTCAAATAGTCTCTTCCAACTCTAAATCTATGCTAGTTCTTCAGTATTTCTAGTTCTCTGCCCTGCATACTCTTCCAGGCTCTGACCTCTCTACTCTTAAACAGAACTCAAGTTCTGTTTATCCATGAAAGACAATAGTTCCTGAAGAGTCTCTACCAAACTATTTTCTTCCTCTTCTGAAATTCTAGTGCCACTTACTTTCTATTTCTGTATTTCAATCGTTTTATTGAAAGGTCACTTTCTTAGTTTCAGAACATAAAGATACTTGTTAGTTACTTCAGCCAACTTAAGTTTCCATTGATGAATTAGAAAGGAAATTCTCAATGAATTAGGTGTTAAGAAATAACTTGCTACTTATTTTATACTAGATTTACAGTTTTATCATGGATTATCTTTCATTATTTTTTTTTAGTTTAGATTGTAAGGTCTTCCAATACAGGGACTATGCAATTTTTTCATTTTGGTATTCCTAGCACAGGCATTTTTGCATTTTTGGATGGGACTTGTAATTTCATTGCTGTAGGAAATTTAAGTTAAGGAAACTACTCACAAATACAGATTATTGATTGATAACTCTTCTGCAATTTACAATGTTGAATAGTAATCTGTTTAAGAACTTAAATTATTTTAAGAAATTTGAGAGGTTAAATGTCCAGGACTACAGGGCAAATATTATGCAGCTGCTATATCTACTTCAGATTGATATTGATTTAATATTATTAATAGATATTGATTTAATTTTTTAATGTATTTGTCTTGTTTTACTTACATGAGAAGCCATATAGATCTAGGAGAGTGAAAACACATGCAGATGCAACTGCTACCAAGAAAGGGGACAGGTCTCTACTATCAAAAGTGTTTGGCCCTTGAAGAGTATCAGTTCCTAGTTATCCTGCATTGTCTTTTTCCCCTTAGAAAAATAGTATAGAAGGCTGAAACCTTTCCCTCTGGGTACAACAAAAGTCTATTTACATTTTGTGCTGGTGGGACTTTGTTTTACTGCTGTCTTCTGAAATAGTAACTATAGGCTTTTGCCAGTCTGGGTATACTTACTGGAAATGCATTTGGGAGGAGGCAATTGAGGCATTTTTACCTGGAAAACCATCTAGGCACTAATAGGATAAGGAGGAAAATAGTGGAATTTGAACAGCTCTTCTCCCATACCACCCCTGTTTCACACACAACAGTAAGAAAACTCAAGGAAGAGCCCATTACTATATTGGCTGGACTCCCGGTGATGAATTTATGGAAAGATATGGACAAGAATTATACAAGATGGTTTATCATGGATGATTTCAAGCTACATCATTGGAGGGAATGACCACATCGAGAGGATCACAGATACATTTAAATGCTAGAAATAGTAGTAAAGAGTCTGGCTGGACATAATCAGCTAGTGAAGCTACTCCTTTCCTACTGATTGTTCTCCTGGGGTATTGTTCAACCATAGAGTGTACTGAGTCTACTTTAGGGATATCCTTGTTATTTTTCCTCTGTCAAATTCTGTACTTTGGAAAATCAATCAAACAACTCTCCATTACAGCATGGAATTCCTTATAAAATCAATTTCCTCTTGAATGTTAATCAGTGGCATTTAGTTATTGAAGTTCCAAACATCCCTCTCTTTTTAAAATTCAGGGATTTTACTAAATGGTTTCTAGATGGTCTCAGCTCTACTATTACAAGTCTGTTCTGTGGTTCTTTTCATCTATGAGATACTGTTGCATAAAATGGACTCTACAGGATAGTTTTTTTTCTCTCTCATGCTCAGCATAGGCAGGTGAGCATGCTTAGTTAAAGCAGGAGCCAATGGGTAGTGATCTTCAGGTAACTGTGAAAAGACTATTATGGGTTTGAAGGTTGTCCTCTAATGTGGGATAAGAGCAGATTGAGTAGTTGATGTATCTTGTATTATGAAGACAAACTTTGATAAAGAAAGCTCAACAAGGGCTTGATAATCAATCCCTGTCTCTCAGCTTACATTCCCTATTACCCTCAGAAACTTTTTTTAAAAAATTAGATCCCAAGAGAAAATAATGACCGAAATTACTTCTTGTCCCTGATCAACCCAATCAATTCTTGAGTTCAGATTAAGAAGTGCAATAAGTGACTAATAAGAATAAGTAGAAGGGAATAAGTAGGAGAGACAATTATAAAATACAGTAAGATTTAATGGAAGGACATTCCAAAGTGGATATCATTAAGTAGCCTCTTTAGATAATGGATATAGTCACTTCAAATATTGAATTACAGCCCCAATCAACCATGTGTGACCTTAGAGTTCAGACTCCAGATTATTGGAAATATAGTGGATTTATCAGATAAACAATAAATAGGGGGAAGCTAGGTGGTACAGTGGATAGAGCACCAGCCCTAAAGTCAGGAAGACCTGAGTTCAAATCTGGTCTCAGACACTTAACACCTCCTACCTGTGTGACCCTGGGCAAGTCACTTACTCCTAATTGCCTCAGCAAAAAAACAAATAACTCCAAATAAATATATCCCCAGGACAGAAATAAGATAACCCATTCTATATGCTAAGTGACTTAGGCCCTTTTGAGAAAAGAAGATTCTATACCCTGAAGGATAGGATAGGAAAAAATACAAATCTCATCAATCAGTCAATCAGTAAACATTTATTAAGCACCTACTGTGTGTCAGGCACATAGTGTGCTAAGTGGGATAAAAAAAGAGGCAAAAGACAATCCTCCAATCTAATGAGGGAGAAAACAAACAAATATATACAAAGCAAGCTACATTCGGGATAAATAGGAAATAATTAACAGAGGGAAGACACTGGAATTAAGAAGAGCTGGGGAAAGCTTCTTGTACAAGATGGAATTTTAGTTGGAACTTAAAGAAAACCAGAGAAGTCAGTAGTTGGAATGAGGGAGAAAAAATGTTCTGGGCATGGGGGACAACCAGAGAGAATGAATGCCTAGAACAAAGAGATAGGGTGTTTTGTTTATGGAACAATGAGAAGCCAGTATGACTGAACTGAAGAGTATGAATTGGGGAATATGATATAAGACTAGGAAAGGGGGTAAAGACTAGGAAGGGGGTTAGGCTATGAAGGATTTTTTTTAAAGGTAATTTTGTTTTTGATGCTAGAGGCAATAGGAAGCCACTGGAGTTTGTTGAATAGAGTAGTGACAGATCTACACATTAGGAAATAACTTTGATTTCTTTGTGGAGGATGGATGGAAATGCAAAGACTTAAGGCAGGCAGATATTCCAGTAAGCTATTGCAAGAATCCAGGTGTAAAGTCATAAAAGCCGGCACTAGAATGGGAACACAGTGTTAGAGGAGAGAAGGGAACATATTGGAGAGATGCTGCAAAAATGAAATCACAGGCCCTGACAAGATTGGAAAGGAGGGGTGAGAGATAGTGGGGAGTCCAGTATGACTCCTAGGTTGTTTGCCTGAGGAACTAGGAGGATGATGTTGCCTTCTACCATAATAGGGAAGGTAGGATAAAGGAGAAGTTAGAGGGAAAGTTATATTTCTGATATTTGTAAAAAATTAAAAATTTTTTTTCTGAGTTCTACTTTGGATATGTTGAATTTAAGATATCTACTGAACATTCAGTTTGAGATGTCTGTAAGGTAGTTGGAGATGTGAGACTGGAAGTCAGAAGAGAAACAGGATAGTTAAATTTGAGAATTGTCAGCATAAGGATGGCAATTAAATCCATGGGAGCTATGAGATCACCAAGAGAAATATTGAAGGAGAAGAGAAAAGGGCTCAGGACATTCCCTGGTGGAGGGTCCAGAGGTGAATCCAGCAAAAAAGACAGAGAAGGAGAGGTCAGCAAGGTAGGAGAAGAATTAGAAGACAGTGATATCCCAGAAACCTATGGAGGAGAGGAGTGATTAGAGAGACCAAGATACCTGAAAAGGAGATGGGCGGCAAGGAAGAACTGTAATCATAATCATAATTTATCTTATCTTTGGAGCTGGCTGACTGAGTATAGAGAAATTAATCCTTGATAAATAGTAACTTCAATTGAAAAGCAAAAAGTCAGAGCATGAATACATGACTATCATAAAGATTATTCATGGAGTTAACCCAATAATATAACTATTCTTATCCATAAGTAAATGTCTGTCTGTCTATGTGTGTGTGTATGTAGATATGTATACATATAATTTATTCATTAGTATATTACATATACCATTAAATATTAAATATATCATTTATACTATAATAATCCTAGGATCTCATGGAATCCTTCTTGAATCAGGAATTCATTAATAACCTCTATTTAGTGTGAGGAATTTTGAGTAATGAGAAATGAGCAGACAAAGCTTAAGTTTTATCCAGTGCATTCTTTTCCAAAAAAGCATGAAGCCATCATAAATCAAACAGCAAAACATTTAATTAAGACAGAATAGCAAAGTAACAGCATCTTCTCAAAGTTGCCTCTTCTCTCCCAGTATATGAAGGGGTATAATCACCTGTAGACTCCTACATTATTAGGAAAAGAACATTTTCTAGAAAACTCATAACTCTGTTTTGAGGCAGCTGGCTGTGTCTCATTAATTTTTCTTTCTTTTTTGTGCTAAGGCAATTGGGGTTGAGTGACTTGCCCAGGGTCACACAGCTAGGGAATGTTAAGTGTCTGAGACCAGATTTGAACTCAGGTCCTCCATCCATTGCACCACCTAGCTGCCCCTCTACTTCTAACATATCCTGTGATGTGGTGCAAGAGCTAGCTCCTCTTATTGCTGCTGTTCCACTTTACCTCCAAGGTTTCTGGCCATTGCTTGTCAGCTGACTTGCTTCTGCCACCATCTTTTTTGGAGGTATCATATGTTATCCTCAGAGGAAGAGAACATGCATTAAACACTCTTAGGAAAGACTGCCCTGTGATAGACAGCACTTATTCAACTCTTTTGCTAGAAAACTCTAAATGCATATGTAGTTACATAGGTCATCCAACAAGCATGAATTTTTTCTGTTTATTCATTCATTTATTTTTAAATGTATGGAATAAAACAAGTATTTCCATAGCAATAAAAAAAATTGCACATGAAACTACAAATCTATTATGTACAATTTACCATTCCTTTAAAATATACAATAAAGTTATCCTGTAAATTTTTTCTCCATTCTCTCTTCTCCCCTTTTTTCCTTCTCCTCACTTCCTTAGACATGGCTATCATTAGACATACATAGTATGTATATATATATATATTATATATATATAAATTATTCAATAATACTTTTATTTAAAATGTAAAAAAAATTCTCAATAATATTTTATTTTCAAAATACATGTAAAGATATTTTCAATATTCATTTTTGTAAGACTTTGTGTTCCAAATTTTTCTTCCTCCTTTCCTTACCTCTGCCCTCCCCAAGACATATAGGTTAAACTATGGGTTAAACATCACACTTACATTTATCAGTTCTTTTTATGAATTCAGATAATGTCTTTCTTTATATGTCTTTTATAGTTAATTTGAGTATTTATAATAATCAAAATGATTTATTCACTCAGTCATTCTAAAACAATATTACTATTACTGTTTACAGTATTCTCTTCTTTGTGTTCATTTCATTCTTCATTATTGATAAGTGGTCAAAGGATATGAACAAGAAATTTTCCAATAAAGAAATCAAAACAACTTATAATCGTATGAAGAAAAGCTCTAAAACATTATTGATCAGAGAAATGCAAATAAAAACAAGCATGCTTTAAGAGTTTATCATGTGGGGCAGCTAGGTGGCGCAGTGGATAGAGCACCAGCCCTGAAGTCAGGAAGACCTGAGTTCAGATGTGGTTTCAGACACTTAACATTCCCTAGCTGTGTGACCCTGTGCAAGTCACTTAACCTCAATTGCCTCAGCAAAAAGCAAAAAAAAAAAAAAAAAAAAAGAGTTTATCATGTGCATGTTTGCAATAAGTCTGTCCCCTACTAAACTGTTATTTCAAGGTGAGTCACAAACAGTAATTTTCTTTGACCTCTTCCCTATACTGACTCTGTGTCCTTCTTCTTGATCCACCACTCTTAAAAAACAATCTTTTGCCTCTTTTACTCCCAAGTGTCCCCTGGTAGTTTTTTCTTTGAAATTTCAATAGCTTTAAACAGATAAATTGTAACACTGGATGAGGAGTAGACCTGATAATCTAATACGTTTTTTTTATTACAACAAAAAATCCCTTTAGTGCTTTGAGCTTTACAAAATACTGTCCTCAACAGGATGACAGAAGGTTTGTAAATATTATGTTGATGTCATTATATCAAAAATTATGTAAATATTACCTGTTAATGTGATAAATTGAATTGTGTCCATGCTTCATTCTATGCAGCCCTTATCCATGTTTGCCATAAATCTTCCTTAGGAAAGAAGGGGGTTGTACCAATAAACTTAGCTAAGACAAGGAAATTCCCTTCACCCTGTCACTGTCTTAATGGACAGACAATGTGGCTTTCCTCCAGCTTATAACGTCCAGTTCTTCCACCTGGTTTCTCCAAGGTGGGGTAAATGCTTCACCCCTTTCCCTCCTATAGATACCACAGTCTAGTTCACAGAAAATAAACAGTATAAATTTGGTCCCTATTTACATTTTAAGAAACAGATCCTGAAAATAAATCTTACTTGACTCATCTGATTCATGCTGTAGCTCTTTAGAAATGGGAGTGGAGAGGAAGAAAAATAGCATTTAGGTTAGATTTGGGAAATTTGGGTGCAAAATATAAGGTTATACAATTAGAGAAAACTAAAGCCTAAAATAAAAAAAACCTAAACAAAAATCAATTTCTATTACTCTTTAAGCTAAATGGTATCATATTCTATAAAATGTTTTCATGTGAACTATATTTTATTTCATGATCTTTTTTTTTAACTTTTCTGAATTCTTCCATATTTCCATTTTCTTTTCTAATATGCACTGAGCCTGTGCTATACATAATACTTTAAGAAAGCTCTGGAAAGTTAATCCAGATAAAGGATGACTCCCTAGCTCTACAATGGCATATTTTTTTTAATATGTCTCAGGATAATGTTGTTTCTGTGCTGATATGTTCCAGAATCACATTGTGTTTTTTTTCCCAGCACTACACTGTTGACTCATATGCATTTTTAAAATGAAATATGCAATTGGTTGAATTTATCTTGGCTAAGAACCAAACCAAATTAATAATTAAAACAAAATTCACAATGTCCCAATCCTGATAACTCATCTAATATTAGTATTAGAATGGACCTTAGAAATTGATTGAAAAGTGATGATTTCAGGAATGGTCTCTTTCCTCCACTCTCCCTCCTGGCTTCCTATGAGATTCACCTTGGATACCACTTCTAATAAAAAAGACTTTTTTCCTAGGGCCTTTCTTCTGAGAGTAGGTTCCAGCTGTCTTCTATCCCTAGTAATTGAGATGTTGTCTTCCCTTTTGGAATATGAGCTTCTTAAATACAGTGACAGTTATCTCTGCTTCCCTTGGTACCCCATTAGATCCATCACTTATTTTTAATCTCTCCTCTATTGAATGCTTTCCTGGTATCTACCAACAGGCTGTGTCTCCCTCAATCTTGAAAAAACCCTTACTTGATCTCTGTGTCATATTTTTCTCAATAAAGATCATCTATAATAGGTGCTTTTCTTTCCTTTCATGTATATAATACATACATATTGTTATTATTTGCAATTTGGGTTAAGAGACTTGTCTACAACTAATAAGTCTCAGGTCAGACCTGAGATTCTCCTGATTCCAAGGCTGATATTCTGTCCCCTGTGACAGCTAGCTACCCCCTTTTATTCTCTTCTTAACTATTTGGTTTCTGACTTTATCAATACACTGAAACTGTTCTCTTCAAAGTTACCAGTGATATAGTTGTCAGATCCAATGATCTTTTCTGAATCCTCATTCTTCTTGATCTCTGTGCAGCCTTTGACAAGGCTGACCACTTACTCCTCCTTGATACCCTCTTCTAAGTTTTTGGAGCATCCCTCTTTCTGTTCTTACCTGACTGCTCCTTGTCAGGCTTCTGTGAGGTATCTTCAACCAGATCTAACTGGAGGAGGTTCTGTTCTGAGCCCTCTTCTCTTCTCCCTTAATACTTCACTTGGGGATTTTATCAGCTCTCAAGGTTTAATTATCCTCTTTATTCTGACAATTTTTAAATCTACCTATCCTGTGAACAGGCTGATTTCAGAAAAACCTGGAAAGACTAACATGAAGTGAAGCAAGCAGAACCATGAGAACATTGTACACAGCAACAACAAGACTTTGTGACCATCACCTGTGATGGAGTCAGCTCCTTTCAATAATGTGGTAATTCAAGGTAATTTCAATAGACTTGTGATGGAGAGAGCCATCCACATCCAGTGAGAGAACTATGAAAATGAATGTGGATCAGAGCATAGTATTTTTGCCTTTTGCCATTATTATTGTTTGTTTGCTTGTTTTTTTTCTTTTGATCTGATTTTTCTTGTGCAGCATGACAAATATGGAAATATGTTTAGAAGAACTTTACTTGTTTTTTTATTTTTTATTTTTTTTATTAAAGCTTTTTATTTGTATAACATATGTATGGGTAGTTCCCCAACATTGATCTTTACAAAGCTTTCCATTACAAATTTTGCCCCCAGTCCCCTCCCCTCCCCTAGATGGCAGGAAGTCCACTACATGTTAATAATGTTGAAATGCTTGACAAGTCATGCAAGAAAAATCCTATCTACAAGAAAAAAAAGAATCAGAGAAAGGCAACACAATGCAAGCAAATGACAATAGAGATCATGAAAATGTTACGTTTTGGTCCATATTTCATTTCCCTCTCTCTGGGTGTATATGGTTTTCTTCAGTGAACAATTGGAACTGGTTTGAGACAATTCTTTGTTGCAGAGAGCCATGTCCATCAGAATAGATCATCATGTAATACTGTTGTTGCTGTATATGATGATCTCCTGGTTCTGCTCGTTTCACTCAGCATCAGTTCATGCAAGTTTGTCCAGGCCTCTCTGAAATCGTCCTGCTGGTCGTTTCTTACAGAGCAATAATATTCCATAACATTCATATAGCATAATTTATTCAGCCACTCTCCAATTGATGGGCATCCCTTCAGTTTCCAGTTTCTAGCCACTACAAAAAGGGCTGCCACAAACATTCTTGCACATGTGGGGCCCTTTCCCTCCTCTAAGATCTCTTTGGGATATAGGCCCAGTAGAAACACTGCTGGGTCAAAGGGTATGCACAGTTTGATAACTTTTTGAGCATAGCTCCAAATTGCTCTCCAGAATGTTTGGATCCGTTCACAGTTCCACCAACAATGTATTAGTGTCCCAGTTTTCCCACATCCCCTCCAACATTCATGGTTATCTTTTCCTGTCATTTTAGCTAATCTGACAGGTGTGTAGTGGTACCTCAGAGTTGTCTTAATTTGCATTTCTCTGATCAATAGTGAGTTGGAGCAACTTTTCATATGACTAGAGATGGTTTTCATTTCATCATCTGAAAATTATCTGTTCATATCCCTTGACCACTTATCTATTGAAGAGTGGCTTGAATTCTTATATATATGAGACAATTCTCTATATATTTTAGAAATGAGGCCTTTAAGAACTTTACTTGTTTAACCTATATCAAACTGTTTGCTATATTGGGGAAAGGGATAGGAGGACAGGAGAAAAATTTCAAACATGAGGTTTTGCAGAGATGAGAGCTGAAAACCATTTTTGCACATATTTGGGAAAATAAAATACTATAGAATGAAAAAACTATACCTATCCTGTCCCAACCTCTGCTAACTTCTAATCTCACATCTTAACTGCTTTTCAGACATCTCAGATTGCATGTCTAGGAGACACCTTAAACTCAACATATCCAGAACAGAACTCATCTTTTCCTCTAAAATCTCCCTTTATTCGACCCTCCCTATTACTGTAGAGGGCAACACCATTCTCCTAGTTCCTCAGGATCACAACCTAAGTGTTATCCTGTATTCCCTTTATCGGTCACCACTACCTCCACCCCTCCCTCACCATTATCCAATTTTTTGCCAGGGTCTATAGCATCTTTTGTGTCCATCCACTTTTTTCTTCTGACTTTGCCTACTGGTGCAGGATCTCATCACTTCTTGCCTGGACTATTGCATCTCATTCCCACTCTAATTCATCCTTGATTCAGACACCAAAGTGATTTGCCTAGAGAAAAGATCTTGCCATGTCACCATTTCTACTCCATAAACTCCACTGGCTCCCCCGTTGCCTCTAGGAGTAAACACAAAATTATCTGTATGGCATTAAAAGCCCTTCAGAGCCAAACCCCTTCCTACCACTTCAGTCTTCCTATACTTTGCTCCCCATTAGCTCTCTGTTGCTCTGTCTCTTAACTCTGGGCATTTTTTCTGTCTTTCATGATTGAAATTCTCCCCTACTTATCTCTACTTTTTAGACTTCTCTGACTTCAAGTCCCAACCAAAAACCTGTCTTCTATCAGAAGTTCCCAACCCCTCTTAATTCTAATGCCTCCCCTCTCTTAATTATTTCTTCTTTTCCCCATAGGAGCTCCTTTGTATTTGTTTACTTTCCTTCCGTTAGATTGTGTGCTTTTTGAGGGCAGAGATTGTCTTTTGTCTTTCTTTTGAAGCCCCTGTAACAATTGCCATTTCCTTTTTTTGGTCATTTTTTTTGTAATCTGTGTCAAGTTTTAGGTAGAATCAGAGTTATTTTGGTTTATCTTTATTTAATTATCAGTGATTTGGAGAATTCTTTTTTTTTTAATCTCATGTCCTTGCTATCTAATTAACCTTATGCCTGGTACATATTAAATGCTTCATAAACACTTGTTGATTGATTGGTTGATTCCCAAATTAGCTGGACCAATTCATAGTTACATTAACAGTACAACAGTGTACCAGTCTTTCTGCAGCCCCTATAAAAATTGTCATTTTTTTTCCAATCTGTGTCAAGTTTTAGGTAGAATCAAAGCTATTTTGGTTTGTATTTATTAATTATCAGTGATTTGGAGAATTTTTTTTTTCATCTCATGGCAGCTTAGTAGTGACTGAATAGAACCTCTAATTCAAATATTTGTTCTCAAAAATGATTTGGAGTATATATATATATATATATGTTTGTGTGTGTATGTATCACAGCATAGCATTTTCACTCTTTTCAGTGTAGTTTGCTTGCATTTTATTTTCATTCTCATTTTTTTCTTTTTGGATCTGATTTTTCTTATGCAGCATGATAATTGTAGAAATATGTATAGAAAAATTGCACATGTTTAATATATATTGGATTACTTGCCATCTAGTGAGGGAGTGGGGGAAAAGGGGGTGGAATTTGGAACACAAGGTTTTGCAAGGATCAATGTTGAAAAATTATCCATGCATATGTCTTGAAAATAAAAAATTTTAATAAAATAGAAAAAATTAAGTGATCAAAAACAAAAACAAAAAATCTCTCGCTTTATCTCTTCTAAGAATTCTGGTTGGGTTTATGCCCAAACTACATTTTGCTTTGGTCATAGATGTTTTGGAGTCACTGAGTTGTGTCTTGAGTTTTCCTATCACCATATCACCAGGATATAGTCTATCTTATCACCATAACAGCTCTTTGTGGGGGATTTTTTCTTCCACCTCCTTTTGATTTTGGACTTTATATTAGTGTCAGGCTCTGGGCACTTCTGGGGAGAATGTTTTGGGCCAAGCTTTTGCTCTTTTTGATCCTTCTGTTACTTCTTGGGCTATTTCTTCTGTGTTATTCTGGAATCTCAGGGAATTTGTAAGTTTCAGTGCTCCCAAAGTGATATTATTTGGAGTGTTCTTGATCTGAGCATTGCAAATTTCCGACCTGAATTTGAGTCCATGCAATACTCTTGACTTGATCTTGGTTGGAAGCTCCAGTAGATTGAGCTGGACTCAACTATTATTCTCTATAAGGAAAGTAATAGAACTGTAGGGTTCCCATCAGTCTGGAATTCCTGCCCTGGATGTTTTACTGCAGGTTTTAGACTGGAACTGAGATCCACTCTATTCCTCTCATCACAGCCAGTTATTTTTTTGCTCCTAAACTTGTTCTTTGACAGTGTAAGACTTAGAACCCAAGACTACATAATATCCTGGAATGTCACCTCTAGGGCTAGATTGCAGTCCTCAACCTGTTCTGGATCTGTGACCTAGAACTGGGTACTAAGCAACAAGTTGTCACCTGTTTCTGCTGCCTGTAATGAGTCCAGAATCACTTCTTGCTCTAAACTAAACTAAAGCCCTCCTTTAGTTCCTGCAATGCATTTTAATGCCTTGACATACCCTATGCTGACCTGGGCTGGAAATATGACCTATTGTGACTTTTTCTTAAATTATCCAATCAAGACTCAATTTGGTGCATTTTTTAGACCTAGATTTTTTAGAGAAAGGCTCAATTGTACTACTTCTTCTTCTTCTTCTTCTTTTTTGCTTTTTGCTGAGGCAATTGAGGTTAAGTGACTTGCCCAGGATCACACAGCTAGGAAGTGTCTGAGACCAGATTTGAACTTAGGTCCTCCTGACTTCAGGGCTCATAGACTTTACATGACACAAATCCTCCTTTCAAGGAGTTTAAAATTTACAGGGGAAAAGATGTGTATATAAATACCTATGATACATGATAGATAGAATATAATTAAAGGACTATAAGAAATTTGGGGAGAAAAAAGTTGCTGGAGGTGGGTAGCAAAGATTGGCTGAAAATTGGCCATCATGTAATGGCCAAGTACCTAATGATGAGTCTTTCTGAGCTAACCTGGCAGGATAGACTCATAATTACACACCAGAGTGCACACTCTCCAGCTTGGTCAGGATCTCCCACAATCAGTATAGAGGCTTTAAAGGCTCCCTGGAGGAGGGATAATTTCTGCCTTTATTGAGGCTTCATGGGAAGCATTCACCTTGATGTATACAGAAGTAACCAAAAGATAGACAGAAAAATACAGTTGAAGGTCACCTTGGTTAATGCTCCCAGTCAACTGAGAGCTGACTTTAGGATGTATAGAGAATTCTCAATTTCATTTTCAGCCCAGAAATGATTGAAATATCTGTGAGCAAGTTTTACACAAATACATCTTGCCCCCAGCTGCCATCTAGGTTAACTTTCAGGGTATAATATAAAAGGTATCTATTTCAGGTTCAAGGTGGAGTGGAAAGGACACTAAGCTTGAAACCAGAATATTTGGATTTGATTCTCCAAATTTTATGAATCAGTTGATGCTTGGAGAGATTTGCATGAAATTATACAGTTCTGCCACTTACTATCCATGGTACCTTATGCCAGTCACTTGTTTAAATCTCAGTTTTCCTCACCTGTAAAATGTGGATAATAATTCTGGAACTACTACCCCCACAAAGGTGTTGTTAAGGATCAAATGAAGCAATGTTTGAAAGTGCTTTTTAGCTTTAGTTTACATATAACTTTATATGTAATTGTGAATTAACACTATTACTTTTATACTAGTAGCATCTACTTAATCTGTTCCCATTAATTCCAAGTGTGACAAATTATAATGGTTTATAATCTCATACTCTAAGAAGCATAATTCTAGATATCCAGATATCCAGAGGATAAAAAAAGCAGGACAATCCTAAATTTCTTTCTCCAAGGAGCTCATAACTGATTAATTTTATTACCTGTGCCTAGGAATTCCTTATATAATAATCATTTTTCTTTTGACTTTAGGACAAGATTTAATCACCCAGATTCAGCATCTCTGAAATGTACTCCTTCCTTTGATGTCTACCACGAAAACTAGAGAGAAAGTTAAAAAAAATGGCCAATGAATATGGCCCAAGCCAAGGCTATTCCAGGAAGCAAGTCAGAAAAGTCATGTTCCTTGGTTGTGTGTTTACTGAAGAAGAAAGATCAACTGGAAACTGCTTGTGCTCAGTGTGGTTGCTGGGATCTGAGGGAGGAAGGTAAATTAACATGAAAGCCTTGCTAATGCTTGTCTACCCTGGCTCTATTATAAATTCCTAACAACACAAAGAACAGGGTGAACTCCTGCTTTGCTGTGCAGGTAGTTCCCAACAGATTCTTGGAGTCGGAACAGAGATAATAAACCCTCCTACCAGAGTTACCAAATGAACTGGCAAAACTTGTCCAGTGTGAAACCCATCTGATCTTTGTGCAAATTAACTATTTACTAATTAAGGGAGTGATTCTGGGATCTGGAATGTGAAAGTCATTTTCATTTGAATATTTTTAGGGGATATCTTTTAGAATGGAAAAGCACTGGCCATGGAGTCAGGATGGACATGAATCTGAATCTTGCCTGGGATACTTATTAGTTGTGTGACTATGAGTCATGACTTAATCCCACTAAACCTTCAGTTTCCACATCTGTAAAATGAAAATAATAACATCCACATTACTTATCTCATAGGGTAGTAGTGAGGATTAAATGAAAGAAGGTGGTAAAATGATGTACAAACCTTCAATCTTCTTCTATTATTATTTTTATTGAGAAGCAATTACATTTTATTATTATGATGTGCCTAATGATTGTCTAATTGGCATTTTTAAAAAAATGTAAAATAATGAGAGAAAGCCTACAATGATATATCATGAATCATAACAACTCTCAGTACTGCCATACTTTAAGATGTTCAAAGCATTTTCCTTACAATACTCTGGAAGATAGGTCTCAAGAGCTAGGGAAAATATGCTTTCTGATAGCTGGAAAAATTGTAATAACAGTATCATATCTCTAGAGCTAAAAACAATCTCAGAGGTCACAAATACTCTCAGTTTACAGAGGTCATAAAGTCTGTTCACATACTCTCAGTTTACAGAGAAGGAAACTGAGTTCAGAAAGACTAGATGAAGGTCATACATGTAGTAAGCACTAGAAGTGAGATTTAAACCCAGCTCCTCTGAGTTATAAAGACCCCATGCATTAGTTAAATTCATTTGATTTTCTCTTTGATCATCATAAGAGTCAACTGCGAAAAAGTTTTTTATAATTTGTCATTGAAGAGACTAAAAACTACATTGATTCTTACCTTGGATTTTATTGCCACAATCTCATTATTTTGACTATGGACTTATCCACTGATTACTAGGTATTGAATGACCTACAAATAGCTGCAAAGAACCAGTTGGTATGACTAGGACAACAATTTAGGGTGCTATATTATTTGATTCTTTTAACTAGAAAAAAAATAATTTCCCCTATGTTTGCCCTAAATGGAGCCAGTTCTATCTCAGGTTTAAAGAGATAAATTTATCGATTTCAGCTCACTAGATTTTAAAAAAAATGCTTGCTTTCCCTATAATCAGTCAATAACATCAAAATGAAAAAAAATTATTGGAAATTTTTACAAATATATTATTATGAGAAATAATTTGGGCTCTTAATTTATTCTAATCAGTATCAAATCAATTTGATATGAATCCATGGGTTAGTGATTATAAGTTCTGTGTATTAGGCCCCAGAGCTGTGAGATGAAGTCTAAATTCACTTATTTCATCATAGGAAACTAACTAGAGGCCTTCCACCCTTGTTTTTCCTTGTTATAGTGACCAAGCCCAGTGTTGCAGAGGTGACTCAACTGCATGGAAAGTCCTACAATTTATTTTTATACCTCTGAACCATTCTCTCTTGTCCTCAAGCAGGTGACCCTTTTAATGTTACTTGCTTCATTCAACTGGTGACTCTGCTGACATATCATTTTTGCTTCTGCATCATATATAAACCAGTGAAATTCTGAATTTCACCATGCTTTTTTGCATATTTGGGTATCAAATCCTATAAATCAAATAAGGGGGCCTCTTAGATCTTAAAGATCTGTGGTCCACTTCATTAGGGGGGACCATGAACCCTTTAATAAAATGCCATTGGCTCAGAATTTTACCAGTCTCTTTTATTGTAATTGGGACAATTTTAATTCCCACATTTCTTTTTGTCCGCTTTATTTTGGCTAGGTAGCTGCTACATTGGAAGGGGTAGATGAGAGATAATTTTAAACTTGAAATTTTCATTCATTCAAAAATGTTTAATAAGCACATATTGTATACAAGAATAAATATTTAATTTAAAATTTAGAAATTGTAGTTGGCTTGTATATTTACTAAGTGTGTGACCCTGGATTATTTAAATGTATTATTATCCAAAACTTCAATTGTTCTCTTTTGTCTCTCCTATAAAAATACAGATTCTAGTCTGACATTCAAAGCCCTTTATAATCTGGATCCGGGCTATATTTTTTTTCAAGATTGATTGCACTTTATTTTTCTTTATGCACAATGAATTCTAGCTAAACTAATATATTTTTTTTATTCCCCACCAGAGCAGGTACTTGTTTATTTACTTATTTGTTTGTTTTTGAGGCA
Source organism: Myrmecobius fasciatus (assembly GCA_023553655.1). Taxonomy (NCBI): domain Eukaryota; kingdom Metazoa; phylum Chordata; class Mammalia; order Dasyuromorphia; family Myrmecobiidae; genus Myrmecobius; species Myrmecobius fasciatus. Next base: position 114,633 of record JAJPUD010000898.1, read on the forward strand.
ATCAGGATAAGTGACTTGCTCAGTATCACACAGCTAGGAAGTGTTAAGTGTCTGAGGTTGGCTTTGAATTTTGGGCCAGTAATCTATCCACTGGCCAACTAGCTGCCCCACAGGTATGTGTTTAACAACTGACTCCTTCCCTTTCCCCCTCCCAAATGTTACAATGACACACTTGCAAGTTTAATTTGCATTATTAACATTTCTCCAACACTTTCTTAAGTCTAGACAATCAACAAAATAATAAATCAAGTCCAAGTTTGTGATGTTGGCTGATTTCCTTGACATAAATATATACACTGAACATTTAACAATCAGCTCTCTTGAGTTGCTACAAGCTAGTTCCAGCATGCTACTGCCCATATATGATAGTCTACCTCATGACTTTTTAGTTTGCCTACCATGCCTGGAAGCATCCCTTTTCTGTCTCTGCCTTTCAGAATTTTGAATTTCCTTCAAAGCTCACTTTAAGTCACCACTTATAGTAGGCTTTTCCTGGCTTCTCCCTCTCTCCTCAATGTCAGCAACCAGATTACTTTGTTTTTACTCTCTATATTTTGTATATATTCATCTATGTTCAGATTGTTTGTTCTCCCTTGGGAAAATATAAGCTCCCTGAGGACAAGTAAAATTTTATTTTCTTTCTATTTCTTCAACATCTAGTACACTGCTTGACACAGAGAACACACTTAAGAAAAGCTATTGAATTGAATAAAAAGTGAGAAGTGAAATAAAAAACATCAAACAAATGCTTGACCAGAGAAGGAGTGAAGCACAGTATACAGACTGGGGACTATTCTCATTAGAAGAACCAGGTGAAGATATTAAATATTAGAAGACCTGGTATGGAAACTGTATGATGCACTTAGGGAAAAATATGGAGAAGTGGATGAAAAGACATACACACTGACTATATGTGATCTAGACCAGTGAAGTCCAAAATGAGGAGGAGAAGGAAGATAATAATAACTTTTATCTAGCATTTTAAGGTTTGCAAAGGGATTAACACAGATCATCTCATTTATTCCTCACAGCAATCCTGGGAGGTAGGTCTTATTATTTTAGAGATCATGATTTTAGAGATAATCAAACAGGAGACTTGCTAGAATCTGAGTTGGTCTTCAGATTTTAGTTTTCCTGCCCCTGTTCTAACACTTCCTCCTGATTTACCAAAGTTTACTCTAAGGTAGGGCTCAGCAAATCTCTCCAAACCTCTGTATGAATAGTAAGGATTTAAGTAATTTTGGTAGGCCTAAAGAACAACCAGGGAGAAAGAAGAAACAGATAATAAGAGCACAGGAAAAAATAAATAAGAAAATAGGATAAATGGAAAGAGCTGTAAAGAGAGGGGGAATGTTATTTTTGAAAATGTTAGGGGACATTCAGAAATTTGAGCATGATAGGCTGCTTTCAGGAGCACAGGACTTAAGGTGAGGGATGCAGTTATTGCCTAGAGTCAAGAAGATCAGAATTCAAATGTAAACTCAGACACTTAATAGGTATTTGATCCTGAGTAGGTAACCCCTGCCTCAGTTTCCTCATCTGTAAAATGGGTATAACAATAGCACCTCCCTCCCAGGGTGATTGTGAGAATCAGATGAGATAATTGCCAAGTATCTAGCACAGTGCATACTAGGCACTAAATAAGTTTTGGTGGCTATTATTATTATTATTATCCAGGGTCTACCATTCACTACCTGGATAATCCTGAGCAAATCACTTTACCTTTTTCTCCAAGTTTTTCTCCATTCCTTTTTAATGTCAGTACTTCCTCCTCTGAGATTATCTCCAGTTTATCCTATGCATGTCTTTTTATTTTTGTACATTTGGTTTTTGGCATAGTCTCCTTGAGAACAGGGATTATTTTTTTGCCTTTCTTTCCCCCTATGTTCTCCAGTACTTAGAACACTGCCTGACCGTAGTTACTTAATAAATGCTTATTAACTTGATTTGATTTTTGAGACTTATTTGCCTCTTCTGTAAAATGGGAATGTGAAATGTAAAATGGGAATAATGATACTTACACTACCTCTGTCACTCCCTACCTTGTAGAATTAGCATTGTTATGTAAATGAAAGATAGCAGATAACCGGCACTCTTTGGAAAGGAGGGAACACTTCTCTGAACTAATTAGCCACTTGTCCATTCCAGGGAGTTCTCAGGGCTCTGAGTAATTTCTCTCCTGTGCTGATAAAAGATAAAATCGTGTTAGAAATGCATGCTAGTGACCTTGCTGCTAAGCCCCTTCTACCTACTTCTGTCCAGTGTGAGCTCAGGGACTCCTGTACCTGATTCCCAGTAATTGCCAATGTTAATGTTCTCACCAGGATCTTCCTGGGAATTTATTATTTAGCTACAGACTTAGCTCTTCAGCCCCAGGCAGGGGAGAACACTACAAACAGGAAAGATGCTGATACCATGGTAACGAGGGGAGTGGCTGTAACCAGAGCAAGTGTTGTCTCCATCCACCTCCTGGGCTGGGTACAGAAATGATTTAGAAAGGGGAGCCAAGTGGAGTGGGGGTGGGGACTTATGATCCTGAAGCAGCATAAAAGGGCAAAAAGGAATTGCTATTTATTTTCTTACCTTTCTTAAGACATTTCTGTCCTGAATAGCATTCATAAGAGCTATTCTATTCTAACGTTTGATCTAAGAAAACCTCTAGATCTTTTGTCCTTTTGTTATTATTACAGTGACTTTATATTAAGAGATTTTTTTTTTTTATGTAGGAGGGTACAGGATGGAGATGGTGATGGGTAACAAGAACTGTTGGAGAGGGAGCAATCTTGTCTACTCCCTTGATTGGGAGGATGGACTTGGAGGATAAAGGAAAAGGATAGTGGTTGCTATGGAGAAGACTGCTCTTCCAAAGAGCTCCCTCTTAGATATCCGTTCCCTGTGTCAAAGTGTTGTTCACCCCACCATAGTTTTGTTCTGCATGTATATCTTTCTTTGTTTTAATTTCATGAATGCTGTTTTTACAGGGATTCAGACATAGACCCTTGCTCAGAGAGGGATTATATCTGTGTGAAACCTAGAGAAATTTATTCCAGGGATGATACAAGATATCCCAGGAGAAATGCCATCTGAATGCCTTGACAATGCAGAAACTCTAAGGATTAAGAGTTATATCTTAATGTGGTACTACTGTGTTCAGATAATGCTGAACCCTTGTTAAGCATTTGAAAATACACATGGGACAGAATCCATAGAAATGTAAAAAATGTGGGAAATTTCTTCATGCATAATCCAAACTTAATTCTTTTTAAAAATTAATTTTTAGCTTTTTATTTTTAAAATATATGCATAGTTTTCAACATCCACCTTTGCAAAACCTTTTATTCTAAATTCTTCCTCCCTCCCCGATTCTATCCCACCCTAAACAACAAATAATCCAATATATGTTAAACATGTACAATTCTTCTAATTTCCATATTAAATAAAATAAGGAAAATGAATTTTCCATATTTATTATGCTGCACAAGAAAAATCAGATCAAAAGGGAAAAATGAGAAAGAAAACAAAAAAAAACAAGCAAGCAAATAACAAAAATGATGAAAATACTATGTTGTGATCCACATTCATTCCCCATAGTCTTCTCTCTGGATGCAGATGGCTCTCTCCATCACAAGTATATTGGAATTAGCCTGACTCATCTGATTGTAGAACATTATTTCTTGTAGCCAATTCAAGTCCTACTCAACTTTGAATTGTCTTAAGTGAAGTTCCATGTGACTTTTTTTGCTTTAAGGAGACTCCTGTATCCAAATGGTCTCAGGTTTAGTTTCCTCTCTAGTACTGATTCATTTGCATCAAACATCCCTCTCCCCCAGGAGTTCCCAGATGATCCCAATTCTTTTTGTCCTAATAAGAACCTAGATAAGAAATTATTTGGAAGGAATGTGGGTGTATGTGAGACAGTTTTCCAAGGGTCCCTGGAAGTTTTGTGGTATTTAGGTGGTAAGCAAGTAGGAGAAGAAAGGAAGTGAAAGAACAGGTTGGGGTCCTGAGTTTTTTCAAATAGGGATGACCTTTAATCGACAAGATCTCATGATCTCTGACAGCCTATTTTGGAGAATGGAGAAGGGATCAGAAAAGGCCATTGAGCAAGTCTAAGAATAAGGAAGAAAATATGTGCAGAATGATAAATGTGGAAATGTTTAGAAGAACTGCACATATTTAACTTATATTGGATTATTTTCTGTCCAGGGAAGGGGGGTGAGGGGAAGGAAGGGAGAAAAAATTTGGAACACAAGGTATTACAAAGGTGAATGTTAAAAATTATCTTTGCATATATTTTGACAAAAAAACTATTTTTAAAAAAGAATAAGGAAGAAAATGGCATTCATGTGCTGTGTTCTGGTCAAATCATATCTGAAAAAACATATCCAGTTCAAGGCATGGCATTTTAGGGAGGGTATATATATATATGCTAAAGAAGGGCAACTGGCAGGGTAAGAGCCATCGCTTTTGTACCAATTGAAAAAATGTGTTTGTTCAGTCTGGAGGAGTTGCAGGAGGGCACATGATAATTGTCAATGATTTGGAGGATTGATAGAGAGAATGGATTTGCTTAGTTTGATTCTTGTTAAAGTGGGCTTGATGCCGGTATCGTATTGGTTCAAATTCAACTTTGGGACAAAACAAGACACTTAAAAGTATCTTTTTACTTTATTTTACTTTACACTTGACAGCAAAAGGTATACTTCAACAAGAATCTTAGCAAGGATCCAATGGTACTTGGGTTTCATTGCATGGGGTTTCACATACAGAAAGGGTTGGGGTTGGCAGGGCTCAAGAATCATCCACAGGGAGCCCTGCCCTCTGTAGATGGGATTCTTTATGCCCTTACTTATGCTACAGCAAGGGAGACAGGGGGCCACAGTGATTCCCAGGGACAGCTATCTTATTTTTTTTTTAAGGAAAACTAATCACTGTTTTGGAGAAAGGCAAGGGAGGTGTGTGTAGAGCTGGTCCTGTCATAGCCCACCTGGCAGAACTAAGAGTAACAGGAGGAAATGAATTTAAACTTATCAGACAAAACTTCCTAACAATTAGGGCTGTCCCAGAGTGGAATAGTCTTTCTCTAGAGATGTTGGCTTTCCTCTTACTGCAGACCTTTAAGCAGAAGCTGGATGACCACTTGCTGGGTATATTGTAGAGGGATTCTTGTGTTGGAACAGATGGATGCTGAGGTCTCTCTCAACTCTGAAATTCTGTGATTCTGATCCAACCCTTATTGGAAGAATGAATCCCTTCTACAGTTTACCGAGTAATTGATCATTCAGTCACCAAGCAGCATGTTCAGGGACATTCTATCTCCCTACCTCTGGTTTTTGTGCAAGTGTGAATATTAGGAATTTCTTAAATTCACAGGGGGATAGATAGCTATCAATGGACAAAGTAGTTGGAATCAGAAAAAGTCATCTTCTTGAGTCCAAATCCAGCCTCAGACAGTAGCTGTGTGACTCTGGGCAAATCACTAGACTCTGTTTGTCTCAGTTTCCTCATCTGTAAAATGAGTTGGAGAATGAAATGGCAAACCACTCCAGTATCTGTCAAGAAAACTCCAAATAGTGTTGCAAAGAATGGGATACACCCAAAAATGAGTTTACAGCAACAATAAGGCTCACAAGATATTTGCCCCCTGACAATTTCTACCCAGTGCTGGACAATTTTGTCCTCTGGAGCTAAGAAAAATCAATCTTATCCCACATGTGTTTCCTAAGAATTATCTTCTTGGACTTCAGCACCAAGATGGCAGAGGGAGGAAGGGATCCTCTGAAGCTCTCCCAGATTCCCCTCCAAGCACTTAGAGAAGGACTTCAGAATTGATCTAAGAGAAGAAAGCAGCCTTCCAACCTGGCAGGAAAGGTCTGTCTTAATGGGGTGGTAGGGGAGGGAGGTCTAAGAGCAACAGTAACAGCCAGCCTCACAGCAGAAGGCCTGCAATAAGCCCCCACCCTAGAGACCCCACCTCTAGCACAAGCCACCTTGACCCCATTGCTGACCAGTAGTGAAGTTCTGCCCCAAGGCTGGCCCACAGCAAGACCCCATCCTTGGGGCCTACCAATAGAGAGAATCTGTTCCATAGCAACCCAGCAATAGGGCCCCCATCCCTGAGGTTGACCAATAATAGGAGCCCTTTTCCAAAAACAGGATCCCTCCTCCAGGGCCAACCACCAGAAAGACACTGTGACAATAACAACCTAGAAGAAAGGCACCATCTCTGGAACAGGGCAGGAGCTAAACTCCATCCCAGGGAAGGCCAACAGGAAGGTCCCACAGTCCAGGACAAGCCAGTAAAAGCAAGCAGCTAAGCTCTGAAGCCCAGGGAAAGTCAGAGGTAAGACCCTGACCTCCAGGACAGTGCAGGACCAGAGCCAACTTTCACATAAAAATAACAACGCACAAAAAAGGCAGAAAAAGTGAATAAAAAACAAAAATAAAGAATTTGACTATAAAAAGTTACTATGATAACAGAGAAGTTCAAGACATAAACTTAGAAGACAAATAGTGTCAAAAAAAGGCCACATGAGAAGTCTCAAAGAAAAATGTAACTTGGTCACAGGACCAAAAAGAATACCTAGTAGAACCTTTTTTTTTCTCCTGAGGCAATTGAGGTTAAGTGACTTGCCAGGGTCACACAGCTAGGAAATGTTAAGTGTTTGAGATCAAATTTGAACTCAAGTCCTTGGCTTCAAGGCTGGTGCTCTATGCACTGCACTATCTAGCTGCCCCCCCCAATAGAATTTAAAAAGGAGTCTTCAAAGTAAATTAGAAAAGTAGAAGAAAATTGGTAAAAGAAATGAGAGTAAAGCAAGAGAATCATGAAAAGAGTCAATAGCTTAGAAAAAGATATACAAACATTTACTGAAGAAAAGAACTTCCTACAAATATAATTGGCCAAATGGAAAAGGAAATAAATAAGCTCATTGAAGAAAATCATTCCTTAAAAATTAGAATGGAGCAAGTGGAAGCTAATGACTCTTTGAGACATTAAAATACGATGAAACAAAACTAAAAAAGTAAAAAAATATAAGAAAATATGAAAATTTTCATAGGAAAACAATTGATTTAGAAAATAGATGCAGGAGAGAAAATCTAAGAATTATTGGACTACCTGAAAGCCATGATTAACAAAAAAAGCCTGGACATTATCTTTCAAGAAATTATAAAAGAAAACTTCCCTGATATATTAGAGCCAAAGGGCAAAATAGAAATTTCGAGAATTCTACCAATCACCACCTGAAAAAGATCCCCAAATAAAAACTCTCAGGGACCTCACAGCCAAATTCCAGAGCTCACAGATCAAAGACAAAGTACTACAAGCAGACATAAAGAAACAATTCAAATATCATGATGAAACAGTCAGGATTACACAATATTTGGCAGCTTCTATATTAATGAACTTGAGGACTTGGAATTTAATAGATATACTAGGAGTTTGGGTTACAACAAGAATCACCTACCAAGCAAAACGGAATATATTTTTTTCAGGGAAAAAATAGATGTTTAACAAAACAGATGACTTTTAAGCATTCCTAATTAAAAGACCAGAGCTAAATAAAAAATTTGACCTCAAAATAAAAGACCCAAGGGAAACATAAAAAGGTATTTAAGAAACAAGAAAGAAAAATATAAGATATTCCATAAAGTTGGGGCAGCTAAATAGCATAATGTATAAAGCAGTGGTCCTGGAGTCAGGAGAACCTGAGTTCAGATCCAACCTTAGACACTTAACACTTCCTATGTGTGACCCTGGGTAAGCCACTTAACCCTTAATTGTCTCACAAGAGAAAAAAAAAAGATTAACAAAAAGAAATACAATAAGGTTAAACTTTATATTTCTATATAGCAAGCTATTTGTAATTCTTAAGAACTATATTTCCTTAAGAGCAATTAGAAGGGGTATATGTAGCCAGAGGGTGGGATATAAGATGACTTTGTTGGGATAATACCCCCAAAAAACCAAAATAAAGGGATGAGAAAGAAAATTGAGCTGGAAGAAGGAGGAGGGGAATTGAATGGGATAAATTATCCCATATAAAATAGGCATGAAAGAAATATTATAATGGAGGAGAAGATGGGGGCAAAACTTAAATCTTACATTCATCAAAATTGGTCCAAAGAAGAAATAACATACATACTCAGAGAGTCCTGGAGAGACTTACATGAACTGATGCTGAGTGAAATGAGCAGAACCAGGAGATCATTATACACGGCAACAACAGTACTATATGACGATCAATTCTGATGGACATGGCTCTCTTCAACAATGAAATGTTTCAAACCACCTCCAATTGTTCACTCAAGAAAGCCATATACACCCAGAGAGAGGGATGCGAAATGTGGACCACAACATAACATTCTCATACTCCTTGATTGATGTTTGCTTACACTGTGTTTCCTTTATCTGATATATCGTTTGTGTAGATAAGATTTTTCTTGCACACTAATGATAAGTTTGGAAATATGTATACATATACTCGCTTTGCCAATATTTTAACATAATTAACATGTAGTGGATATCCTGCCATCTAGGGGAGGGGTGGGGAGTTGGGGGGAAAATTTGTAACGGAAAGCTATGTAAGGGTTATTGTTGAAGAATTACCCACACATATGTTATGCAAATAAAATAAAAATTAAAAAAAAAGAAAAGAAATAACATACATACTCAGTTAGATATAAAAATCTATTGTACACTCTAAGAAGTAAAAAGGGATGGAGGATAATAGAAGGGGGAGGAGAAGCTGATAAAAGGGAGGATATATTGAGGAAGCAGTGATCAGAAGTAAAAGATTTTAAAGGATGGGAAAATTACAAGGTTTGTTTTTTAGGTGTAAAGACTATGATTTTTATAAGACCTATGATTTTATTGTCATAGGAAACACGTGGATGAGAAAACTCCAACTACTAATCCAGGTGGACACCTTATCTTCAATTTGTAGTTTTGAAGGATCTTTTAGAATACTAAAAGGTTAAGTGACTGCCCAGAGTCAAGCAGCCAATATGTTTATGAGACAAGTTCATTATATGAATCAATAAATTTAGTTTACTCTATCCCTTTTAATTTGTACACCATTTTCATGTTTCATATTAGTAAATACAAAAAAATTATATATATGTGTGTTTATTACCAAAGGAAAATGAAAAAAATGTAAAATATATTTTCTGAGACCATCTTGATACCCTATTTCCTTATCACATGATCATATAAGGAAACCAAACACTGCCCCTCTTAGTCTCTACCAATCTTTTCTCTAGGATTCACTTTAGAGACTGTCATCAATGGACTCACATTTTGTCATTTCCAAGTTTTCTATCATTCAGGTATAGACAAGTTTCCACATAACAATTAGGAAACCAGCAGCCTCCTTGTGACCTTTGTTATCTTTAATATCCTTGGAGAAATTTTAGTGGAATTCACCACTTGGCTTCCTTCTATCTTTCTCCATAGTGGAAGAAACATTCAAGGTAACCAGGACCTGTGCCATTCATGGCACCCTTTGCACTTTCTTCCACCTACCTCTCTAATCTAATCACTTGATTACATTTAGATAAGACTAGTAGAACTCCCCAGAGGGCCATTGTCCTCAGGAAACCTACAAACACCAGACTTGTCTCTGGAGGTACCATTCTCACTGACTGAAACCTTAGAGAGTTAGCAGGTTATACAGAATAATTAAAAGCCACACATAACCATATTCACTATATCATATTTGCTAAGAACTCTGATTGCCAATCTCATCACCAAGAATGATAGAGCAATAGTACTTGTAATTTATTTGTTGTGTTTATTTACCATGAAAATATCTCAAGACCTCATCATGCCATAAAAAGTGACCCTTAGTTCTCAAAAGCTTTGCAAGTCAAATAGAAACTCGGGCCCATGTTGAAATGACTTTAAATAGAGTTTATATTGAATGTCTGAAGGCTAGAGAACTTCATTGTCATTTTGACATTTTGGTCATTTGTAACTCTCAAAGAACTATGTACTAAACCATCAAGAAGTTGTAGTCTTTGTTGGTGAAGGTATCCACACCAGTGAAACCACAGGATTCAGAGCTACCAAGAAACTTTTTATAGTCCCATTTTATAGTTGAAGAAACTAAAGTCTGAAGAAGGTAGTAGCAGATTATTGAAGGTCACAGTAAAACCAAAATGTTTTTGTTTGTTTGTTTTAACTCTAATGGCAAAATGAAGGATTTTCAGAAATCAAATCCTGAAAATACAAAAGGAAAAAAAATTCAGTGAGGAGGAAAATTTGAATTTTTCTGAAGGAATCACTGTGTATGACATAAAAACAAACAGAATTAGAAAAAGAAATGTATAGAAAATAGAAGAGAGTAGCATAATCTTGTAAAAATATTGGTAATGCTAGGGCTCAGCAGGAGCTGAGGGTGCCCAGCTAAGTACAACAAAGCTGTGTTTGTTTTTTAAGCTATATTGGAAGAAAAAAGAGCATTACATAAAAACCGGCACCTTTTCTTGAGTGGTTGAGATAATGATGGTAGAGCAGAGCTGCTCAAGTCTTATTTTGATTCTATTGTCCTTGCCAAGGAGAATGAATGACTTTTACACGGGAAATGATAGAACAAAACTGGATAGCAAGGAGCATTTACTCAAGATAAGTGAGAACACTGAGCTGCCTTTGATGATGTAAAGCCACTCAAATTAGAACAACTGCATTCTGGAGTCCTCAAAAAACCGGCAACTGTGATTGCTGAAGCATTGTCAATCATTTGGAAACTCATGGAAAATAGGAAAATGCACCGTATGATTAGAGAAAGGCAAATTTCCTGATTTTTAAAAAAAATGGATAACGTTCTTCAAATTATAGGTGGATTAATTTGACTTTAATTCCTGGCAGAATTCTAAGATGTGTTAAAAAATAGTGAATATTATGGAATATTATTGTTCTATAAGAAACAACCAACAGGATAATTTCAGAAAAAACTAGAGAGACTTACATTAACTGATGCTAAGTGAAGTCAGCAGAACCAAGAGAACAGTGTACATGGCAACAAGATTATACAATGTTCAAGGGTAATGAATTTGATTCAGGACAATTCCAATAGACTTGTGATAGAGAGAGTCATCTGTATCTAGGGAGAGGATTATGGAGACTGAATATGGATCACAACACAATGTTTTCACCTTTTTTCTTGTTGTTTGCATTTTATTTTTTTCTCATTTTTCCCTTTTTGATCTGATTTTTCTTGTGCAGCATAATTGTGGAAATATGTATAGAAGAATTATACATGTTTAACCTATATTGGATTACTTGCTCTCTAGGGGAGAGAGTGGGTAGAAGGGAAGGAAAAAAAATTTGGAACACAAGGTTTTGCAAGGGTGAATGTTAAAAATAGTAAACATCCAGAAAGGAATTTTTAAAAGAGTCAGTCTGACTTCATTAAGAATAAGTCATGCCATACCCTTTGACTCAGCAGCATTTCTGTTGGGCTTATATCCCAAAGATATCATGAAGGAAGGAAAGGGCCCCACATGTGCAAGAATGTTTGTGGCAGCCCTTTTTGTAGTGACTAGAAACTGGAAACTGAATGGATGCCCATCAATTGGAGAATGGCTGAACAAATTATGGTATATGAATGTTATGGAATATTATTGTTCTATAAGAAATGACCAGCAGGATAATTTCAGAGAGGCTTGGAGAGACTTGCATGAACTGATGCTGAGTGAAACGAGCAGAACCAGGAGAACATTATACACAGCAACAACAATATTATATGACGATCAATTCTGATGGACATGGCTCTCTGCAACAATGAAATGTTTCAAACCACTTCTAATTGTTCACTGAAGAAAGCCATATACTCCCAGAGAGAGGGATGTGAAATGTGGACCACAACATAACATTCTCATACTTTTGATTGATGTTTGCTTACATTGTGTTTCCTTTGTCTGATATGTCTTTTGTGTAGATAGGATTTTTCTTGCACAATAATGATAAGTTTGGAAATATGTATACATATATTCGATTTGTCAAGTATTTTAACATAATTAACATGTAGTGTATATCCTGCCATCTAGGGGAGGGGTGGGGAGTTGGGGGAAAAATTTGTAACAGAAAGCTTTGTAAGGGTTAATGTTGAGGAATTACCCACACATATGTTATACAAATAAAATAAAATAAATTAAAAAAAAAAGAGTAAGTCATGCCAGAGGAACCTCATTTTTTTTGACAGGATTACTGAAATGATATTTCATCAGAATGCTGTAGGTACAGTTTGTTTAGATTTTAGCAAAGTATTTGATGAGATCTCCATGTAATAGTTGGGGAAAAGATGAAGAAATATAGATGACAGGGTAGTTAAATGAATTTGGATCTGGTTGAATGGCTGGACCAATTAATGATTGTATATAAACTTGACAGGAACTGTTTGGGGAATGTCTCAAAGATTTGTGTTTGTTCTCAAACTGTTTGCCATTTACCTGTGATGTAGGGATAGATACCATCCTTATCAAATTTACAGATAGCAAAAGGATGGGAATAAAACTTAACAAAATGGATGATGGTCTCTGAGAAGATTTAGACAGGCTAGTGCATTAAACTAAATCTAAAAGATAGAAATTACTAGACATTATAAAATTGGGCTCAAAACTTCACAAGTATAAGATGGGAGGGTTATATAATATTAAACATTAGCTTATCTGCACAATGTCTAGGAGCTTGTGTAGACTGAAAGTTCAAGGTGAGTTAATAGTTTTGTGTGGAAGCCTAAATAGCTCAGCTAATCTTGGGCCTTTTAAAGAGAAATCTAGCTTCCAAGAATAGAGAGGTGAGAGAATTCCACTGTTTTTGACCTAAGAAAACATCTGGAATACTTACTTTGGGCGCCACGTTTTAGAAAAGTCATTGATAAGCTGATAATCATCCACAGGTACAAGAACTTAAAATGTCTCGGACCTCTATTCTATGTCATATGAGGATTAGTTGATAGAAATTAATGACGTATATATATGTATATACATGTGTATATATATACATATACATATTTGTGTCTAATGGTAACCATCTCTAAGGTTAGAAGAAAAAGGGAAGATTTCTTTGGAATATAGGTATAACTTGATGATTATTGAGGTGCTTGCCAACTTTGAAATTTTATGATTTTGTGAATAAAGAGATCCTTCTAGCCAGTTGGAATGCTTTCAGTTCAGGGTTCTAAGGGAGGCTGAGGCTGGTTGGAACTCCTGAGTTTGGGAATTCAGTGAGTTAAGTCGATCAGGGGTCTGAACTATGTTCTGTACCAATATGGTGAGCTCCCAGGAACAGGGTGAGGGGTGTGGGTGTGGAAAGAACCAGGCTTCCTAAGGAGAGGTAAACTAGTCCAACCTGGAAATGTAGCAGGCTGAAGCTCCCATGCTGATCAATAGTGAAATCCGGCTTGTGTACTAACAGCCTGGGCAAAAGAGGAAGACCCAATCTTTTAAAGAAAAAAAGGGGGCTCCCCCACATCCTGATTTGTTATGATTTTATTCTATGCCTTTTCTAAATATTTTCTCTCCATCCACAACAAAAGCACATATCAAAGAAGCAATCATAAGTAAATTTTCATTTTTCTCTCACTGACTTAATTAAGAACTCTTTGAAGGCAAGGACTTCTTTGTGTGCCCCATAATACTTTGCATGGTGATTCACACAGTGTAGGTCCTCAATCAGCACTTGATTATTGATGAATTAATATTCTTCCTTGATTTGGAACGATTTTTTTTTCAGTTCAGGGGAAATATCCCACCTCTCACTTGCTTGAAATAAACCACTCTTTGGCCACTGTATATGTCTAAAATTGTGTTGGCTGCCAAACTCCCACTCTTACTTAGAAATAATTGTATTCTTTCCTCCAAAGGGGTTTACTCAAAGCAGTATTTGTTTTACAAGCATTCCAAGTACAACCCACAAGCAAGTGCGGAAATCTTTCAACAACAAATGTTCCGTGTGATATTTTCTCTCTATTTCTTAATTTAGAGATTGTCAATATGTAGAGTACTAATAAAAGACAATGTCCCTAGTTTTGAAACTCGAAAAAAGGGTGAAAGTCAGAGGTGGAATAAGCTCATGATTTTATACATAACATTTTGGGTTGCCAGTTCCTTGTTTTTTTTAGGACCTAAGAATTAACTAGAGTGGTTAATATTAATATTTAATAAACATGTCTGGATTTCAGTGACTAGTGGACTATATACCCTTGGGAGGGGGAAATGGCCTTTCTTGACTTGTATATTAGGTAAATGATAAGATGGTAAATTTATCTCCACTTGGTTTACTCTGAAGCAATAATCTCACAATTATGAGATAGGACTTTTAAGAATTGACCCCATTTTGCAGATGGGAAAATTGAGGCTCAGGGAGGTGAAATTATATGTTTAAAACCATAAAGCTGGCAAGAAGCAGAGCAGAATTCAAACACAAGTCTTATAAGCCCACTCACTGCTAGAGCACTTCCCATTTCATAATACTACCTCATTGCATTATCTTATGATCTCATGATGACAGATTTGATAGAGCAATGATGGAATTGTGTAAGCCATGCTGGCTCTTATTGGTTCCCCCAGGTTGTTGATGGTGATGGCCGTAGTTTCCTTCCTCTTCTCTCACCCACTCAATCATTTTTCTGTCTGACTTTAAACCTCATCACTCAACCCAAACTTCTCCCCAAAGTTAGTCATGCTCTCTTACTAACAAATCGAATTCTCTTTCTTTGGTTGTCACTTTTTACTTCTCTACAGTATTTGTCACTGTTGACCAGAAACCTTCTCCTCATGGATACTCTCATTTCTCCAGGTTTCAGTGTTCTGCTTTTTCTTGGTTCTCCTACCTAACCTGACCACTTTTTTTTTGACCCTTTTGCTAGTTCATCATCCACCCTCTAAGAGTAGGTGTTCTTCAAAAACTGGTCCTGCTCCCTTTTCTCTTCTCTCTATTCTTTCTCAGTGATCTCATCAGCTCACATGGGTTCAATTATCATCTCTATGCATATGACTCACAGATCCATTAATCCAGCCTCTGCCTTTCTCTGACTTTTAGTTCTGAATCACTAGTTGCCTATTGTATAGTTCAAAATAGATATCCCAGAGATAACTTGAATTCGAAATGTCCTTTATCTTTTCTCTTCAATCTCTTCCCTCGACGGACTTCCTTTTTTTTTCTTCCCCATCTCCCAGGTCTGTAACCACATGTTCATAGTCTTTTATATCACATATTCAATCAATTGTCAAATCTTATTGTTTCTGTTTCCATAATGTCTCTTACATCTGATTCCTTCTCTCTAGTCACCAGCCACTGCTTTAATCTAGAACCTATCTCCTCTCACCCAGGCTATTCTGATGTTTTCCTAATTGGCTTTTCTGCTTTCAGTCTTTCCCCACTCCAAGTTACCTTCCACATAGCTGGCAAAGGATTTTTTCCCCTTTTGGTCTGATTTTTCTCATACAATATGACAAATATGGAAGTATGTTTCTTTCTAAGTCTTTATTTAAAAGCATAATAAATTTGCAGATGTAAAATAAATGCATTTTCAAAAACAAAACCAAAAAAGATTTTTTAAAAATTTAAATAGCAAACATTAAATACTGAGTAATCTTGCTTATCTATTGTCCATTTTATCAGATATACAAGAGAATGAAATGCAGTGAAAAAGTCAGTCTTCACATACATCTTATAAGAGAGCTTTCTTCTTAAAGACGTGAATCATTAAAATGGACATTTTTATACTTTTATATATTTGTTTCAGGAATAGAAATATGTTTAGAAGGACTGTACATGTTTAACCTATGTTAGATTGTTTGCTGTCTTGGCGGGGAGGGCAAGAGAGGGAGAAAAAATTTAGAAACATAATCTTACAGAAGTGAATGTTGAAAACTACTTTTACATGTATTTGGAAAAATAAAATACTATTGAGGGAAAAAACATTTATCCTGTCAATGTCCTTCCCTATGGACTACCTGGACACTGAGTTGCTAGCAGTCTTTTTTCTAGGGTCTTATTTACCCTATCACTACCCTGGATTGCTCGTTTCTTTGGGGAGAGGTGAAGAAAGGGAAGGGAGGAAGAAAAATCTGAGCTCAAAATCTTACAAAAATAATGTTGAAAATTATATACATAAGTGGAAAAATAAAGTACAAAAATGAAATAATAGTAGCTTTAAAAAATAAGGAACAAATTCAATAAATTGACAAGCATTTCTTAATAAAAAGCAAACAGACAAAAAAGGTGAAAATACTATGCTTTGATTTACATTCAGTCTCCATAGTTCTCTCTCTCTGGATACAGATGGCATTTTCCATCCCAAGTCTATTGGAATTGTCCTGGATCAATGCATTGCTGAGAAGAACTAAGTCCATCATAGTTAATCATCACATATTCTTGCTGTTACTATGTACAGTGTTCTCCCAGTTCTGCTCGTTTCAATCAGCATCAGTTCATGTAAGTCTTTCCAGGCTTTTCTGAAATCAGCCGGCTCCTCATTTCTTATAGAATAATATCCCATTACATTCACATATCATAGCTTATTTAGTCATTCTCCAATTGATGGGGATCCATTCATTTTCTAATTTCTTGACATTTCAAAAAGAGCTGCTGCAAACATTTTTGTACCTATGAGTCCTTTTCCTATTTTTTATAATCTCTTTGGGATAGACACTGCTGGATTAGTTTTGTAGCCCTTTGGGCATAGTTCTAAATTGCTCTCCAGAATAGTTGGATCAGTTCACAACTCTACCGACAATACATTAATGTCCCAGTTTTCCCACATCTGCTCCAATGTTTATCATGTTATTTTCCTTGACAGGACTCCACAGTTACTGTATACAATCAGCAGGCCAAGATATAGCTGTCAGCCCTGAGATTAATTATTGCTTTCTGAGACAAGCATGCCTTGTTCTGGGTGCCTTCTCAAAGGGCATCCTCCTTCCTCGTAAATGGTGAGCTCTGCTAGGGAACTCAGCTGGGAATTTTGCTTACCTTATGACATTAAAATAAAACTTTTTGTCCCTTGATTTGAAGATGGCCTGAGGCTGTGAATTCTTTCCAGCTAATTCCCCATTTTCTTGACTTCTTGAACCTCATCACAATGTAGGTTATAAATGCACAATCATATTGTGAAAGAAGAATCAGAACAAAAGGGGAAAAGCACAAGAAAGAAAAAGTAAAAAAAAAGTGAAAATTGTATGCTTCAATCCTGTAATTTATTTTAATTAATTTCATTCTTAATTTATATTAAAATTATTTATTAAGTAATGATTTCTCACTCTACGGTTTTATATCTAACACTAACCATGTTATATATTTCTCTTTGGTTAATTCTATTTTATTGATGTTTTTCTTTTCTTTTTTATAATACTTTATTTAATGGTTTTCAATGGATATACTTTGGTTTACCAAGCTGTGGGCAGGGGTATTCCAGTAAATATTTAACAACTGGCTCTCTGGAAAAAAGTATAATTTAAGTATATCTTTTAAGTATAATCTAAATTAACATTTTATCCATAATTTTCTTGTCTAATCAACAAAACAATAAATCAAATCCTCATTTGTAATGAGGTATAAATGTTCATACTGAAAATTTAACAAGTGGCTCTTGAGAATCAGTTAAGAGCTAACTTTAGCACATTCATTAGTCATGTATCCTTTTAGCTCTTTGAGCTCCAGTTTTGTCATATATAAAACAGGATAAAACAATCTTATTTTCTATATCACTGAGTTGTTGTAAGCAAAGCATTTTGCAAAAGCTCTGAAGTACATACAATATTAGGAAAATAATTGGTATAATTTTAAAATAGATCTCTAGATTTAGGACCCTCAGAGTTTGAAGAATATATATTTTAGTTATACTTTAGAAATGATTGTTTAGTTATGTTAATAGGAAATTATGCTTCATTCTAGGTAAACATCTGTTAATATCCACTGATTAGTTTTTAAAAGGAAACAAAGGAAAATATACTTTATGTTCCTTGATATCTATTTTTACTGGTTTAGATAGAAAACCAAATTGTTTACAAAGATGTGAAAATTAAAAAGAAAATTATTTATTTTAAACAAATATAAAATAAAGAAAAAAATATTTTCATGGACAGCAGAATATAAAGGATTCAGTATAAAACAATAAATGATATGAATAATTAATGAGATGTTATACCTGGGTGTGGCAGTGTTTCTCAATTTCAAAGGAACTCTAGCTCTCAGTTCCTCTGAATTTACCCAATCCTGAGGGAACTTGACTCTAAAAAGGAGATTCAGTCTTTTTTTCTTGTTTTGTTTGGTTTATTGTGTCTCTCATCCCAAAGGACTAAGGGAAACAATTTTTTAAAATTAAAAATTAGTCAACTCATCATTCCTTTTGTAGTTCTCTAGGAAGTCAGAGTGACTGGTGGGAGACCTGTGGTACTAATGAACAGAATTCATCTTCTTTTTATTCTGTGCTATTAAGTAATATCTCAAGGTTCAGAACTTGTGGACAGCCAGGGCTGTCCACAACCAAAGAATGTCCATGAACCAAAGAATAATTTACAAGGAAGTAATGAAAAATGGACACTCATAAATATAATTTCTTCTACTAATAAATATACTTTCTTAATCTGGTAAATTGTTGTTATATATTTTGAATCTTCCCTAACGTTTTGCTGGATACATGACAAAGTTCTATTTTGTTTTGTATTTCTTTTCAGTTTTTCTTTTTTTTTTACTCTGTTTTCTCACAGAAAATAAATTTTTTTTTTACTTTTTTTTAAATTTTATTTTATTTGCAAAACATATGTATGGGTAATTCTTCAACATTAACCCTTACGTAGCTTTCTGTTACAAATTTTCCCCCCAACTCCCCACCCTCCCCTAGATGGCAGAATATCCACTACATGTTAATTATGTTAAAATACTTGACAGATCGAATATATGTATACATATTTCCACACATCATTGCTATGCAAGAAAAATCATATCTACACGAAAGACATATCAGATAAAGGAAACACAATGTAAGCAAACATCAATCGAGAGTATGAGAATGTTATGTTGTGGTCCACATTTCACATCCCTCTCTCTGGGAGTATATGGCTTCCTTCAGTGAACAATTGAAAGTGGTTTGAAACATTTCATTGTTGAAGAGAGCCATGTCCATCAAAACTGATCATCATGTAGTCTTGTTGTTGCTGTATATAATGATCTCCTGGTTCTGCTCGTTTCACTCAGCATCAGTTCATATAAGTCTCTCCAGGCCTCTCTGAAATTGTCCTGCTGGTCGTTTCTTACAGAACAATAATATTCCATAACATTCATATACCATAATTTATTCAGCCATTCTCCAACTGATGGGCATCCATTCAGTTTCCAGTTTCTAGCCACTACAAAAAGAGCTGCCACAAACATTCTTGCACATGTGGGGCCTTTCCCTCCTTTAAAATCTCTTTGGGATGTAAGCCCAATAGAAACACTGCTGGGTCAAATGGTATGCACAGTTTGATAACTTTTTGAGCATAGCTCCAAATTGCTCTCCAGAATGGCTGGATCCATTCACAGCTCCACCAACAATGTATTAGTGTCCCAGTTTTCCCACATCCCCTCCAACATTCATCATTAACTTTTCCTGTCATTTTAGCCAATCTGACAGGTGTGTAGTGGTACCTCAGGGTTGTTTTAATTTGCATTTCTCTGATCAATAGTGATTTGGAGCACCTTTTCATATGACTACAAATAGTTTTAATTTCATCCTCTGAAAATTGTCTGTTCATATCCTTTGACCATTTATTGATTGGAGAATGGCTTGAATTCTTATAAATATGAGACAATTCTCTATATATTTTAGAGATGAGAACTTTATCAGAACCATTAAATGTAAAGATGATTTCCCAATTTATTGCTTCCCTCCTAATCTTTTTTTTTTAAATTTTTATTTTATTTGCATAACATATGTGTGGGTAATTCTTCAACAATAACCCTTACATAGCTTTCCGTTACAAATTTTTCCCCCCAACTCCCCACCCCTCCCCTAGATGGCAGGATATCCACTACATGTTAATTATGTTAAAATATTGGCAAATCGAATATATGTATACATATTTCCAAACTTATCATTGGTGTGCAAGAAAAATCTTATCTACACAAACGATATATCAGATAAAGGAAACACAATGTAAGCAAACATCAATCAAGGAGTATGAGAATGTTATGTTGTGGTCCACATTTCGCATCCCTCTCTCTGGGTGTATATGGCTTTCTTCAGTGAACAATTGGAGGTGGTTTGAAACATTTCATTGTTGAAGAGAGCCATGTCCATCAGAATTGATCATCATATAGTACTGTTGTTGCCGTGTATAATGATCTCCTGGTTCTGCTCATTTCACTCAGCATCAGTTCATGTAAGTCTCTCCAAGCCTCTCTGAAATCATCTTGCCGGTCATTTCTTACAGAACAATAATATTCCATAATATTCATATACCATAATTTATTCAGCCATTCTCCAATTGAAGGGCATCTATTCAATTTCCAGTTTCTAGCCACTACAAAAAGGGCTGCCACAAACATTCTTGCACATGTGGGGCCTTTTCCTTCCTTTATGATTTCTTTGGGATATAAGCCCAATAGAAATGCTGCTGGGTCAAAGGGTATGCACAGTTTGATAACTTTTTGAGCATAGCTACAGAAAATAAATTTTAAAATGGAAAAAAAAGAAGTGCTCTGGTTACAAGACTTATCTGCTCCTGCCAGTAAGGCCACAGGAACTCTGGACCTCTCAGACTTCTGTGGTTATTGCCAGAGCCAGCAATGTCCATCTCTTAAAATTGCTCTTTGGTTACTGGAGCTGAGGGAAAGAGACACTAAGGAAAAGCTGCAGTCAGTAATAGAGGTACTGTAGCCCAGGCTTATCCAAGGAAGCACATGTACTTGTAGCTGCCATAGCTCCCCAGAAGGAAGAGAAATTCTCTTTCCTCTATCAGGAAATCCAAGGCACAGCAGGCAGTGGTTGGTGGTTTTTTCCTAAATAGAGTTTGGTTTTTTTAAAAATTTTTTTGAAAGGTTACCTTGAAAAAAAACCCAGAAGCCATTTTTCCTAATTCATTAAGGTCCACAGAGTAGACAACTCTTCTAGGATCCATCACCAGTCATAGTTGCTAATGGAGCCAAGATCCTCTGTGAGCTGTTCTTCAACAAGAGCTCTGATGATGGATGTCCAGCCCTTGGAAGATAAAGAATTCATGGTTCCACTCCACACTCCAGTCCAGCTGCCCACTACAAAGAAAAATGGGCTGATTGTTTCTACATCAAAGTTCTATTCAAAGTCAGACAGACAACAAACCATACTCCATATATCCTGTTCAACTGAAATAAACATATTGTTTTCATTTATTGGTACATCAATGGGCATCCCATTCTACCAGGGAGGTCATTGAAAAAGGTATCAGTATTTACAATTTCTTCAGCTATATTTCCTTTTTACAAATATATAATTAATCATGATAGTTTACTGTATTTTATTTGTGGCAGTCTCTTTAAGTGAAGTTCTATGAGTTCTTGTTTCTCCACAATGGATTGGGGTTGCATTATTTTGAGTGACCTGACCTCCCCTCCTCCCTACTTTAGCTGTGGGGTAGCTAGGTGGTCTAGTGGTTAGAGCAGAGTCAGGGGGACTGTCTTCCTGAGTTCAAGTCTGGCCTCAGACACTTATGAGCTGTGTAACCCTAGGCAAGTCACTCAACCCTGTCTGCTGTTCAAATCTCCAACATTTGGTGGACTGTATGTGGAGAGCCCTGGAACCCCAATATATTTTGGGGGTTCAGCTCTTCTCTACCCCTATGCCCCATTAAAAATTCTTAAGTTCAAGGTTATTTTTATTTAGACTGTTTTTAATAATTGTGTCAATTTGTCTTATTCTTGTTAGCTTAGTTCCTTTGCCAGTCCTATCTCTCTTTGATGATATCTATTAACATTATCTGCTAGATAAGTTGGAGGCAGCTATTGGGCTTAGTGGAAACAGCTCTGGGCTTGGAGTCAGAAATATCTGGCATAAATCCAACCTCAGTAACTTACTATCTGTGAGATAATGTGCAAATCACTTGAGTTTTAATCCACCGGAGAAGAAAATGGTGAACTACTCCAATAATTTTATCAAGGAAACCTCAAAGGAATACAGGGTCACAAAGAGTTGGATATGACTGAACAACATTATTATTACCAACCTTATCATTAGGAACAGGTGCATAGTGTGTCTAATCCAGAGTCAAGAATTCCCGAGTTCAAATCTTTCTCCTTAGCTGGGAAAGCCATTTAATCTCTCTCAGCCTCAGTTTCCTCATCTGTAGAATGGAGATAATAATAATAACACATACCTCCCAGGGTTGTTGTGAGGATAAATGAGATAATATTTCTAAGGGCTTTGCAAATCTTAAGGAACTATAATCAATACTAACTAGTATTATTATGTCAGTATCAATCTGAATTTTAATGGAAAAACAGTCAAAACAACAAAAATGGAGGTCTTTAATCAGGGCAAATGAATTGCAATGAAGAGTACCACACAATTGCTGGTGTATGGAGCAGGGGACTGGAAATGGGGTTTATATAGGGCACTAAGGCAGAGGGACTGATCAAGCTGCAGATAAGAGGAATCAGGTAGAAAGAAGGGCCAGATAGCAGGTGGGAAGGGTTGGGGGCATCTCACAGTTTCATAAGGTAAATTGTTTTGCATGAAAAGCAAAAGTCCTTAAAGAAAGTTTAGGAACCTCTGGAGCAGAAAGTTTGGGAGAGTTACAAAATAATCCAGAAACTGGAAATAAGCCTGTTTTGTCCCAGGCAATTCATTGGTTTGGGAATGGAGACCAAGGCAGCTTTAGTCAACTGATTTTGTCAGTAGTATATTTACACCTATAATGTATCTTTCCACAGTCCTTTGCACCACTGGCAATTTCAAATTTTTTGACATGCTCTATGATTTACAACCACTCTCATTATGGTGAGAATGCTAGCTTTTTAAAATAGTTATTCCATATTAAATATTAAAGTATATCACGAAAAGTTCACTATCTTTTTTTTTCAAGATCACCAGGAGACATTTATTAAAATTTGTTTCATGGAAAAGCATGTAGTCATTAAAGATATTGTACAGTTTTCCCAAAAGTAATCCACTCTGTTCTCCTCATTATTTAATTTTGAATCTAAATCATTACACATACATAGCAATTTATCTAAGATTATGAATTGTTAAGAAAATCAATAGCATACATCCATGTAATATATAGCAGAGTGAGAAAAGGAATTCTGTTACTATGTAGATAGGATGAACTCCTTTTAGTGATCATGAATCTCATTTGGGAAGTTCTACAACATTCAGGTATTTATTGAGAATCCTTATTTGATTTGGAATCGGCATAATGAACTATGAGTAAATCTGTGAGTTATTCCAACTACTCCAAAAACATTCTAGTATTTTACTGGAAGAATCATTGAATTGTACATATCCCTTTACCCAGCAATAATACTACTGAGCACATAACCCAAGAAGAGCAAACAAAGGGAAATGCTTCACACAAAAAAATATTTTAAAGTAGATTTTTGATAGCAAAAAATTGAAAAAAGTGGGTGCTCATTGATTGAGAAATAAATACAAATTCTAACACATGAAAGTAATGACAAAAATAAAGAATTCAAGGAAACTGGGGAAGATTTATACAAACTAATGCAAAATGAAATAAGCATGATCAAGAAAATGACATAAAATAGTACAACAATGCAATGGAAGACAAAACTGAAAGGTATTAGAACTCTGATGAGCAGTGACTAATTGTGACTTCAGAGGACAAAAAGTAAAGCATGCTTCCCATTTCTTAGGATTGTTGTAGACTTAGGTGTTCACTATGTTTTTAAACTTTTTTTTGTTATTCAGAGTACTTCTCTTTC
The DNA here is from genome assembly GCA_023553655.1 of Myrmecobius fasciatus. Lineage (NCBI taxonomy): Eukaryota > Metazoa > Chordata > Mammalia > Dasyuromorphia > Myrmecobiidae > Myrmecobius > Myrmecobius fasciatus. Next base: position 138,538 of record JAJPUD010000898.1, read on the forward strand.
CCTGTAAGTTTTGCTCTCCTTTTATATAATTGAACTCACTGGGACTTTTATTATGCAAAACTAATGAATGTAATTGTTATATAAATTGTTATTATGTAAAAACTAATAAAAACATTTTATGCTATTCAGTAGTCTCAACAATTTCCTACAAGTTGCCCAGAGCTTTCCTTAATTCCATCAACAAAATTTTGTCATTAAAATTTTTTTTTTGCATTGCCTTGGTGGATTAATAACCCCAATTTTTTTTGTCATGATCATAAATGGAACCACATTTCTCAGTATTTACATTGATATGTATGTATCTAAATGATTTGTATGGGTTTATCTGCTATTTTAAAATTTTTAAGGTTTTAAATTTTTCCTTTGATTTTTCTAGATTTATAATTGTTATCTACAAATAGTAATTTTTAATCTTTTAATTTGCAGTGTTCATCTCTTTGATATCTTTTTTCAGGACAAACTAGAACCATTCCCAATAAGATCAGGAATGAAACAAGGCTGCCCACTGTCACCATTACTATTTAATATTGTATTAGAAATGTTAGCTTTGGCAGTATCTTTTTTTTCATATTTTATTGTTTTAAGAGGAAGAGTCATTTGAGACTTCAGGGATGTTGATAGAGACATTGGAATTCCAGGTGAAAAATAAGTTTCAAGTCTTAGAAAAGCTCTGAGGTTTGAATAGCTCAATTGCCTATGAATAGGTTAAAAAAAGGCAATGAACTTGCCTCTGGATTCCCTGGAACTCCCCAGTCTGGGAAGCAATTTCAAGGAGTACCTGAAGTACATTCCAGATTTGCTTACTAATTCTGTTCTATGCAAGACCATGTGTTACTAGTCATGTTTATTTTTGCTGAGGTCTAGGTCTGCTTCTCAGTTCCTTCTTTTTTAGGTGTTTGGGTTTTGGATTCCAAATTTGATAGCATCTCTGAAGTTCAATTTCCCTTTTGAATAAATGAAAAAAGCACTTACCAAATACTAACTATATGCAAAACAAGTTCTGGGGGATACAAATAGAAAAGTACTACATTCCCCGATCTCTCCTTTGGTTGAGATGAGTCAGTTTTGGTCTTCCCCTATTAACAGAAAGCTACTTCTTCTTTCTGCTTATATAAGTCATTGAAAATAACTTTCTGTCTGCAGTGGTCAGTAGGGGGTGGGCAGGTTATTAGGTACCATCACTCCCATTTGCAGTGGAAGGTAATTCAGTATCACTTAAGAAGGCCAGCTCATTCTATTTTTTAAAAAAACTGAGACTGAGCCTAATATGGGGTCAGTTCTTATTACAATGATTTCCATCCTAATCAGACTAACTAAGGCTAGCTTCTCAATTCTCCCTATTACCCATACAGAGATAATAACTATCAGTTCTGATGCAAAGAATATAGATTTAAAACCCAAAGGGCCCTTAAAGATCCACTGGTACAAATCCCTCAGTTTTTCAACATTGTTAGGAAGTTATGTGTTATCTCAAACTACAACCTATCTCTCTACTCCTTCTACTTGTTATTTCTAATTTTGAGAATGGAGAGATTAAGTCAAATGGCTCTTCCATAAGATGGCCCTTGAAATACTCTATGACTACTACCCTGTATCCCCTAAGTCTTCTCCAGTTCAAACATTAGCTCCTTTAATTAATCTTCATATAACACAAGACCTTTCAGCCTTCCTTTGAATATTTTCCACATTGCCAATATTATTCCTAAAACATGGCACCCAAAACTCAACATAATACTTTAGATCCTACAATTGGTGCTACCATTTCTTTTCTCCTTTATTTTCTGTATTTTGGCTTCTGACCTGACCTGTTCTCTCCAAAGTTACCAATGACTTCTAAGTGATCAAATCTAATAACCATTAAATAAACCTAAAAACTAATAACTACTAAAAATGATTCTTATTCTTTTTGAACCTCTGGTAGTCAATGACATCGTTCATCACGCTCTTTCTGATACTCTATTCTTTCTAGTTTTTTCCTGCTACTCCTTTCTCTTGGTTCTTCTCCTTCCATTGAGAAAGTTAGCCTTTAGATGCTTTTGTTGGATCTTCCTCTAAGTCATACCCACTTATCCACTAACTGTGAATATCTCCAAGGCTTTTTATCTTAAGCCTTTCCCCCCCTCTCTCTATTCTATTCTGTTTGATCTTTTCAGCTCCCATGGATTCAATTATCTCTCTATATATGATTTTTAAATCTATTTGTCTGATAAACATTAAAGTTCTCCAAAACCTGGCCCTTCCCTACCTCTCCAATCTTCCTGGACCTTCCTCCCTTCGAGGTACCTTGTTATCCAGGGATAGTGCCCTCCTTGCCATCCTTCATGCATGGTAGCCTACTTTCAATTCTGAGAATTTTCACTGGCTGTCTCCAACTTGGAATTCTCTCCTTCCTCATCTCTCTCTCTCTCCTGACTTCCTTAGTTTCCTTCTATTTCCAGCTAAAATCAATCCTATCTTGTACAAGAAGCCTTTCCCCAATCCCCTTATTGCCAGTGCCTTCCCTCTGTGGTTATTTTCAATTCTCTGTCTCTTTGTCTTTATACATATATGTATGTTTGTAATATATATTTTGTTAGATATATATATTACAAACACACACACATATATACAAACATATATGTCTTATTTATATAGTGTTTACATATTGTCTTCTCTATTATATTGTGAGCTACTTGAGAATAGGGGCTTTTTTCTTTCCTTTCATTGTTTCTCCAGTATTTAGTACGGTGCCCAGTAAATAGTAGGCACTTAATAAATGCTTGTCTACTTGACTCTTTTATTATTTCCCCAAGGTTTTCTTTATGTTCTGTAAGAAGCCATAGCACATACATACACATCTCTTTAAACTTCTCCCTAGATGTCAGTTCTATATTACTGACATTTTCTCTGGACCCAGTGCAGAAGTCAGAGTGATAGGCAAGTAGTGAACACATCTCCACACTTCCTAATTAGGAGCATACAACAAAGGGAGGAGTTGCCAAAATGTAGGGTCACAGAAAACCCAAAAAATGGGAGAGAAGAGAAGCAGCAAAAATCCCCCACCTAACAATGATTCTTAGCAGCTGACACTTCTCATCAAGGTAGTCTTGTAAAGAGTGACTACAGTGATGACTTTCCTTATGACATTCATCACCACCAGAAAAATGATCATTGAGAGGTATTGCCTTAGTATTGGGATCCTTGCAAAGATCATTGGAACTAGGGGCATCCAGTGCTTAGCATCTTTTACCATTGGCCCATTTGTGCTGCATTGTAACTAGGGACGTCCAGTGCTTAGCATCTTTTACCATTGGCCCATTTGCGCTGCCTTGTGAAGCCATATTTGTTCTGTTTGTTACCTGGAGCAATACAGAAAAATAAAATGTTGGAATTGGAATTGGAGGAACTGGGTTCAGATCCAGGTTCTGTCACTTGCTGGCTGTATGTTTCTGAGCAAGCCACTTACTCTTTTGGGGCCTGAGTTTTCACATCTAAAAATGAGGGATTTGTACCAAAGGATCTTTAAGGGCCCTTTGGGTTTTAAATCTATATTCTTTGCATCAGAACTGATAGTTATTATCTCTGTATGGGTAATAGGGAGAATTGAGAAGCTAGCCTTAGTTAGTCTGATTAGGATGGAAATCATTGTAATAAGAACTGACCCCATATTAGGCTCAGTCTCAGTTTTTTTTTCTTTTATCTGAAAGTATGTCCCTGAGGTGCTTTTTTGTCTTTTTCTACTCCTTTAATGTTCTACTCCTTTAGTACTGCTACTAAAATTCACTTTCCTCTTCTTCCTCCTCCTCCTCCTCCTCCTTCTCTTCCTTTTCCTTTTCTTCTTCTTCCTCCTCTTCCTCTTCCTCCTTCTCTTCCTTTTCCTCCTCCTCTTCTTCCTCCTTTTCCTCCTGTTCCTCCTCCTTCTCCTCCTCTTTCTAATTTAATTTAAATCTAGTCTCAGACACTTACTAACTGTGTGGCTCAGGGCAAGTCACTTACCTGTTTGTAAAATGAGCTGGAGAAAGGAATAGCAAATCACTCCAGTATCTTTGCCGGGAAAATCTCAAATGGGGTCACAAATACCAAATAACATTTACTACTATGATGATGAAGGCAACTGCTCTTACACTATTACTGCTGTTGTTGAAACTGCTATTAATAACAACAATAATAACAGCTAGAATTTATAAAAGGCTTTAATGTTTGTGAAGCATTTTTAAAATATTATCTCATTTTATACTCATGACAACCCTGGAGGTAGCTGCTATTATTATCTTCTTTTATTGATAAGAATCTGAGGCAGGCAAGTTAAGTGCCTTGTTTAGGAACCCACAGTAGTTGAGTAGAGTAGTCTGAGTAAAAAGTAAATTCTCTTACATTGAGCCAGAAGATCTGACGCTTTTCCAGTATAAATATGACAGGGTGATCAATATCTTACATACCTTACAAGTCATTGCAAGCCTCAGTGAAATAGTTTTATGTGGCTCCCTATGGAAATCTGTCTTGAAAATTGTTATTTTTCAGTGTTTGTTCCTGACTCGTGTGTGTGTGTGTGTGTGTGTGTGTGTGTGTGTGTGTGTGTGTGTGTGTATGGGTATTGGGAAGAGATGAATTTACCTTTAAACCACTGATTCTCATTGCTAGCAGCTAGTTGTCAATTAGTCAGTCAACAAACATTTATTATTTACATTTCCTTATCTATGTCAGTTCAGCTTTCTTAAGTAAACACTAAAGTCTAAAGTTTTATTGGAATGTTGCAAAGTCTCTTACTTTCTCTTTTGCTATTTTCCTCCTTGTCAAGTAGGAAGGTTTGGATGATATTCAATTCAATCCAACATTTTTTTTAAATATTAAATTTATTTTTAGCATTCTTTTAAAAAGTTTTTTTGAGTTCCAAATTTTCTCCTTCCTCCCACCCCTTCCCCACCTCTTGAGAAAACACACAATATGATATCCTTTATTCATATGAAGTCATACAAAACATAATTCCATGTTATGTTGCAAAAAAAGAAAAACAACAATAAAAAAGCAAAAAAAAATGTATACTTTAATCTGTATTCAGAGTTCATCAGTTCTCTGAAAATAGTTGTTTTCTTCCTGGGTTCTTTGGAATCATCTTGTATTTAAGTTGTTCACAGTTGATCATCTTTATGATACTGTTGTTACTATAAGCAATGTTCTTCTGGTTCTGTTCACTTTACTTTGCATCAGTTCATATGTATCTACCCAGGTTTTTCTGAAACCATTCTGCTTGTAATTTATTTTAACACAAATATATTCCATCACAATCAGAGACCACAACTTTTTTTAGGCATTTCCAAATTGATGGATATCTCCTCATTTCCAATTCTTTGAAATCACAAAAAAGCTGGTATAAATATTTTTGTATATATTTATCATTTTCCCTTTTCTCTGATCTCTTTGGAATACAGACCAAGTAGTGGTATTATTAGATCAAAAGATATGCAATTTTATAGACTTTGGGCATAGTTCCAAATTGTTCTCCAGAAAGCCAACAAATGAGTATTAAGCACATATTAGGCAAGGCATCGTACTAGGTGCTAGGGAATTTTTTAAAATTAGTCACTAGAAAAATTCTTTACTCTTTTAAGGAAAGAAATCTTAGAGAATGCATCTTGTAAATATCCCTTTTCAGCCCTACCTTCTAGATAAAAACTAATATATCTTTATTCAGTTTTTCTCCACATGTTGTACATCACATAAACACAGGCAGGTGGCTATTGGCTTTGAGCAAGAAGTCTATAAAATGTCTTTCTCTTTATAACTTTTATTAGCTTTTTTGGGAGAGCCTATTCACTTCAATAGAGAATGGTGTGCTGTCTGAAGTATTAGAATAAGTGATAACATATACAAGTACATGTTCCTTCTGTGGGATAATTTTTGTGATCTGCTTTCATTCCTAGGATGAGTTCTTTGAAAATTTTATTAATCACAGGAAGCAATTCAATACACATTTATTTCTGCTATGTACCAGGCACTGTATTACAGAACCAAAACAGGTCCTGCCCTCAGGAAATTTGCATTCTATTGTGGGAAAAAAGTTTGGCAGGTGCCAAAATTTAATGTTTGAGCTGAAAGACTTCTGGGAGATCTTGTTAGTTAAATAATCCCTTATTCACTGTTCTTATTGTTATTGCCTATTGACCTTCTACTCTTAGACAACAGACAGCATTTTGCTTTGTTCTCTCACCTGACACATTTATATAATATTGTTTGTCATGATATTAAAATATATAACAAAGCATATTATATTATAAGTTTTTGCATCTTCCTTAAACCCTAGTGGTAAGCAAAGTGCATGGCACACTTTAAGTACACAATAAAAACTTACCAATTGATTATAATTATGCTGTTCCAGGGCCATACCAAGGTATTTTTGTGATTGATGGATTGGCTTCAGCCTTGTCTTGTACCCTTCCCTGTGGGAAACCTTGTCAATACCAAAGCCTGTTTTGGGAGACAAATGTGACTGACCTTTTTATTGAGATCTTGGAAACATGTAGCATGACCCAGACCCCCTGCACCTGGCCGGGTGGGCAGCCACATCCTGTTTCTCTGCTCTTTGTGGTTGATTGCCCATGTGGGAACTAGTTCAGCTCTTGCTGCCTGGCCCAGAAATTCCTATAAATATGGAACCCTTTCTCTAGCTTGCTGCTGGTCCCTTAAAGACTAACCCCACCTTGCTGTTTGCAATAAAATCTGCTTTGACTGAGAACTGGTTTGCTCCCTGAAATTCTTTTCCTGAGCCAATGGATCTTGATTGATACTCATCAATAATGAGGTCTTTTTGCATCTGGGTCCAGTAACATGAAATAGGCTTTCAGTTAAGAAGGAAAGGAAGAGCAATTCTAAGATACCATACTGGAGAGACCACCATGTTCACGGGATAAAATGCCCACTTTCAAGTATATGAAACACCGTGGAAGAGAAATAAAACTTTTTCTGTTTATACTCAAGGGAAGAACTAAAAACAGGTGGAAGATACAAAGAAGTAAATATAGGCTGGATGTCAAGAAGATATTTCTTTTGAAAGTGGAATCATCTACATTGTTGGTGGAACTGTGAATGGATCCAACCATTCTGAAGAGCAAATTGGAGCTATGCTCAGAAAGTTATCAAACTGTGCATACCCTTTGACCCAGCAGTGTTTCTACTGGGCCTATATCCCAAAGAGATTTTAAAGGAGGGAAAGGGCCCCACATGTGCAAGAATGTTTGTGGCAGCCCTTTTTGTAGTGGCTAGAAACTGGAAACTGAAGGGATGCCCATCAATTGGAGAGTGGCTGAATAAATTATGGTATATGCACGTTATGGAATATTATTGCTCTGTAAGAAACGACCAGCAGGAGGATTTCAGAGAGGACTGGAGAGACTTGCATGAACTGATGCTGAGTGAAATCAGCAGAACCAGGACAACATTATACACAGCAACAAGACTATACGATGATCAATTCTGATGGACATGGCTCTCTGCAACAAAGAGATGTTTCAAACCAGTTCCAATTGTTCAGTGAAGAAAGCCATATATACCCATAGAGAGGGATGTGAAATGTGGACCACGACATAACATTTCCATGATCTCTATTGAGGTCTGCTTGCATTGTGTTTCCTTTATCTGAGTTTTCTTTCTTGCAAATACGATTTTTCTTGCACAACAATGATAAGTGTGGAAATATATATACATATATTCTATTTGTCAAGTATGTTAACATCATTAACATGTAGTGGATATCCTGCCATTTAGGGGAGGGGTGGGCAGTAGGGGGAAAATTTGTAACAGAAAGCTTTGTAAGGGTTAATGTTGAAGAATTACCCATACATATGTTTTGCAAATAAAAAGTTTTAATATAAAAAAAAGAAAGAAAGTGGAATCATCTACATTGTTGGTGGAACTGTGAACGGATCCAACCATTCTGGAGAGCAATTTGGAGCTATGCTCAAAAAGTGATCAAACTGTGCATACCCTTTGACCCATCAGTGTTTCTACTGGGCCTATATCCCAAAGAGATCTTAGAGGAGGGAAAGGGACCCACATGTGCAAGAATGTTTGTGGCAGCTCTTTTTGTGGTGGATGGAAAAGGAGTGGATGCCCATCAATTGGAGAATGGGGTTGAATAAATTGTGGTATACGAATATTATGGAATATTATTGTTCTGTAAGAAACAACCAGCAGGACGATTTCAGAGAGGCCTGGAGAGACTTGTATGAACTGATACTGAGTGAAATGAACAGAACCAGGAGATCATTATTCACGGCAACAAGACTATACGATGATCAGTTCTGATGGACATGGCTCTCTGCCACAAAGAGATGTTTCAAACCAGTTCCAATTGTTCAGTGAAGAAAGCCATATATACTCAGAGAGAGGGATGTTAAATTTTCATGCTCTCTATTGATGTTTGCTTACATTGTGTTTTCCTTCTCAGGTTTTGTTGGGTTTTTTTTGGTAGATCCGATTTTTCTTGTACAGCAAGATAACTGTATAAATATGTATACATATATTAAATTTGTCAAATATTTTAACATAATTAACATGTATTGAACTACCTGCCACGTAGGGGAGGGGAGGGGAAGGAGAGAAAAATTTGGAACAGAAGGCTTTTCAAGGGTCAGTTTTGAAAAATTACCCATACATGTTTTGCAAATAAAAAGCTTTAATAAAAAAATGGAATCATCAACCTTGCAAAGTAGTGTGTATCCTCTCACTGGAGGTCTTCAGACAAAGACTGAATGAACGCTTATTGGGCATGTTATAGTAGGGAACTCTTTTCATGTATAGATTAAAATAGATGGCCACTAAAATCCCTTCTAACTTAAAAATTCAGTGATTCTATTATACACATAGACAATAAAAACCTGTTGAATTAAATTTTAAAAAGAATGTGAACATGAAAAATGAAACAAAAATTAATATTATAATTGACTGTATATGTGTCTATAAATGTCTAGCATTTACTGCTAAATCTATATCATAAGTCTGGATCAAAACTCCCATACCAAAGTTATATATTAAATTAGAATCAATTGTCTTTTTCATTTTTTAACCTTCTATATTGTATAAGATACATGTATTTTTTGCTGTTTTATGTTAACTATTTAGCTGTAATCAATGTATATATTATTCTTTTGATTTTGCTTTCCTGATTTTCTGCCCCATCTATGTCTTGCTATATTTCTTTGAAGTCTACAAATTCATAATTTCTTACTTCAATGAACCCATGACCTTATCAGTGTTGGTATTCCCTCCAATGTTGCAGAACAGAGCCAACTCATACTTTCTCATCATGTGCCTTTTATTCATGTCTTCCATAAATTATTCATGACCTAGGTGTGCAAGCTGTTCCTCCTCATCTTGTCACATGATGGAGCAACCTTATTTTCTAGTCTTATGTCCCTTGATTCCTATTATGTAACTTCCTAATGTAATTAACTCTAATAAGCTGTTTTCATTGACTATTAATCAATGAATGAAAAAGCATTTATTCAAAAACACATACAATGTCCTAGGGGATACAAATACAAAGGCCTCAAAGCAAAATCTATTGCACGGAGCAAGTTTTTAATAAATGCTTATTGATTGACTAAAGTTTTCTATGTTGCTGTCTTGTCCTCCTCCTAGCCTATAAACTCCAGAGCTGTAACAGCTGTATCTTTGCCCCATGGGCTGTAACATGAAACTGGCTCTCAGCTTAGGGGAGACAGAGACTCTGTCATACTTTTACAAGGAAACTGATAAAAAGGTCATCACATTCAGAGGACATGATGGCTTTCTTTGAGTTTTTGAAATGCTAACATGTGGAAGAGAAATTAAATTTTCTTTTTTGTTGTCATTTAAACTTAAGAGATAAGAACCAGAAACAATGGATTTCCTTCCATTTTAATGGAGAAGACACTATATATATATATATAGGCTGATCACCATATTCATATATATATATATATATATATGAATATGGTGATCAGAGAAGAGTATTTCAGTGGGGATAGTTTCAGAGAAAATTTAATTCTTGACTAGAGGGTAGCAAGACAAAGAGCTGCACTGGCTACACTGTACTCTTAGAGAAAGGAATAATGAACTAGAATTTTCTATATTTCTAAATATTGTTGGTTGGGAGCAGTGATTTTTTTCTTAATTTTAAGCTTCTTTCCCAGATTTTTTTGACCCCAAGTTTAAGATTCTATTACTGTGGTGCTTTAATTTCTTCTATTTGCTTCTATAGAAAGCTTACATAATTTTTATTACACAAATTCTTTAAATAGCAGCTAGATGGCCAAGAGAATAGAGAACTGAACCTTGAATTAGAAAGACCTGAGTTCAAATTTGTTTTCAAATATGTACTAGTTGCATGACCCTAGGTAAGTCATTTAATTGCTGATATTGACTGAATACAGACTGAAGTATGCTATTTTTCACTTTCCTTCTTTCATTTTTTCCCTTTTATTTGAGTCTTTTTATAAAAAATGAGTGATGTAGAAATGTTCTTACATATTTGCACATGTATAGCCTATATCTGATTGCCTACAGTCTCACAAAGGGTGAAGGAGGAAAGAATAGAATTTGAAACTCAAAACTTTAAATAAAAATTTTAAAAAATTGGAAAAGAAACCAAAAAGAAAAAGAAAGTTACCTGAGTTCCCAGTGGTCAAAGGGCATGAACAGGATGTCTTCAAAAGAAGAAATCTAAGCTATTAGCAATCATATAAAAATGTTCTAAATCACTGATAATTAAAGAAATGCATATTAAAAACAACTAGGAGACTCTGCCTTATATTTATTGGATCAGGAAAGATGATGAAAGAGCAAAACGGCAAATGGGCAAACAGGCATACTAATACATTGTTGGTGGAGGTGTGAATTAGTCCAATCATTCTGGAAAGAAATTTGGAACTATACGCCAAAAGTTATCAAACTGTATATGTTTAGACCCAATTATATCACTAAAAGACCTAGACTTAAAAGAGATCAAAGGAAAAATGTATAAGAATATTTAGAGCAGCTTTTTTGAGACAACCATTATTTGAAAACTAAAGGGTACCCTCCCATTGAGGAATGTCTAATGTCAAGATATTAGGAGATACCTCATTTTCCAGAGCAAGCAAGCTGTGCCCTGAGCTTGGAATAACAGTAACACCCTCTGGCAAAATCACATAATAATTGTATTGCTTTGACATGTACCAGGTGTTCTCTGAGCTTGGTCAAGCACTGGACAAGTGCCCATGTTCCAGTCATGAAGCCCTGCTTTGAATTAAAATTGTCTTATTGTTGCTATTACCTCTCATTGTCTGAACTATAGCTCACTGTGTAACCATTAATATGAGTATTGAGATCTCCTCATACTGCCTTGGGTCCTGCCTTTAGGAAGGATCTGGCTGGATGTGTCCTTGCCTTGCAAGCTACTTTTCTGACTGAAATTAAACTGCTTTTTGGTTCCTGACTTTCCCGTCTCTAGCTTTCTCTGTTTGGCTCTAGCCACCCGCAAGTCAGAGACCGGTTTCATCCAGTTGACACTAAATAGTTTATAGTATCTGAATATAATATAATACTTTTGTGCCATAAGCAATGATGAAATGGGCAATTTCATAGAAAACTGGGAACAGCCTTAAGATCTGATTCTGAGTAAAGTTTGCAGAACCAGAACAATGCAAATATTGGTATTACAGAGAAAAATAACTTGAAAAAACTTTAGAACTCTGGTCAACATAATGGTAACCATAAGTCCTCAAAAATGAGAATGAAACACACTACTCACTTCATGACAGTTAGATGATGGATTTAAAATATGAATTGAAGAATGCATATTTGAACATGGGCAATGAAGAAATTTGTTTTGCTAAATCACTACTTCTGAGGGTTTTGCTTTGAATCCTTTTTTAATCATTATATTGTGAAGACAGAGAGAAAGAAAAAATTTTAATATGTAAAAACACTACAAATTTAAGGTGCTATGATGAAATCAAATGAGATCATATATATGTAAAGGTTTATAAAAAGCATGAAGAATGAATGGATAAACAAAACGTATGCATAAATCTATTAATAGAGAATTGGAGAGAGTAACTGAAAATGCTTTATGATGTTTTATGAATACAAATTCATGTATTTAAATGCAAATAGTTGCTAAGCAAGTTTAACTGGTTGTATTGATATTTAATGTTTACAAGAAAATCATTGCAAAAAAAGTTATCTGAAGCTCAAAAGTGACTTTCCCATGATTACAAGCTACCAAATATTAAAGGTGGCAAGTGGACCAGAGCCTTCCTTACTCCAACAGCAATATTAATTTGGAAGAAACTGCAACCATCTAGGACTGATTTGCTGATTTTCTTTTACATTAAACCTATAATTTCTTCATTTTAGAAAGTTTTCAGGGGGTTTCCTCCAATAATACAAGCTGGCATCTTTTTTGCAGTTTCTCATATTAGATGTAACAAAAAATTAAATGGTTTGCAGGGGGTAGAGGTAGGGAGGGTAAAACCAGTATCAGAGATGAGACTTGAATTCTGTCCTTCCTGACTTTCAGGCTATCTTCTCTCTCTGTTACACTGAACAGCTTCTCAGTAGTAAAACATCCTGATATTTTAAATAGACAAATTCACAAACATACACACAAAGAGATAATTTTGAATTTGTAATCTGACAGGAAAAGGGATGTCAGTTTAAAGCTGATGCAGATGAAGATCAAAGTAAAGCCATGTGTTTGCTAAATAATAGCTCTGGCACCAGAAATCCATTAAAAAAGTGGAACACATCTGACAGTGGGCTTCATGCCTCTGTCTCCATGACAACAAGAGTTCCAGCTGAATGTCCATGTTGACAGAAAACAGTATTTGAAAGGCAAAGTTCTATTTAGGACACACTGTAATTAGAGGGATGAAAGGCAGATCCATAAATAGTCTCTCTTAAAGTCATATTAGATTTGATTAAGTCTGGGGATTGTCAGATTAATAAACCCTAACTTTGGGCTACTTAAAATTTCTTGAAGGTAAGGTAATAGACACCCAGCTTACTTATTTAAAAGGGAAACAAAATGACACAGGATTCCACTCTTCATGGAGAGAGCCCAGGATGGGAAGTCACAAATGCTGACTTTGTTCCTTATTAGCTACATGCCCCTCTCTGGACCTCCAATTTCAACTCCGTAACATGAATAGATAGGACAAAATGACATGTGTTCCCTTTTAGTTCCAATATACCAGAAATCATTATGTTTGTGAGGAAAGACTGTTAGGTTCCTGTATCCATCAGGGAAAATTTATATTAATGATCCTGGAGAGATCAGACTTGGGGGAAAGGGTATGATTCAAGCTATGACCCAAGTTATGAGATGAATATTGGGCTAGGCTCAAAATACACACAAAAAAGTAAAGAAATTTAGAGAGGCGAGCAGCCACACAGCTAACGCAAAGCCCTGGGGGAAGACAAAACAGTAGGTCACTTAGCACAAAGCATGAAAACAGCAGAGGCAATGAGACAATGATTACTGCCAGCTTGAAAGCTCTGCCCTCTGCAATAGTCTGCCAGTTGTACCTTTGGCTTTTTAAAAATTTCAAAATTTTGTTTGTGAGAAAACTGGGAAGACTTTTGTGAAATGATGCAGAGTGAAGTGAGCAGAACCAGTTCAATACCTATAATGGTACCATCACAGAGGAAAAACAACTTGGAAAAATTTTGGAAGGCTGATCAGCACAATGGTAAACCACTGATTCAAAAGAATAAAGATGGTTTTTTTTAATCTATTGAGATAATCATATTTTTTGTTAATTTGGTTATTGATATAGTCAATTATGCTAATAGTTTTCCTAATATCGAACCATCCCTGCATTCCTGGTATAAATCCTACTTGGTCATGGTGTATTATCCTGGGGATGATTTTCTGTAATCTCTTTGCTAATATTTTATTTAAGATTTTTGCATCAATATTCATTAGGGAGATTGGTCTATAATTTTCTTTCTCTGTTTTTGTTTTACCTTGTTTAGGTATCAGTACCATGTCTGTGTCATAAAAGGAATTTGGTAGGAGTCCTTCATTCCCAATTTTTTCAAATAGCTTATATAGTATTGGAGTTAATTTTTCTTTAAATGTTTGGTAGAATTCACATATAAATCCATCTGGCCCTGCAGATTTTTTCTTAGGGAATTGATTAATGACTTGTTTTATTTCTTTTTCTAAAATGGGGCTATTTAAATAATTTATTTCCTCTTCTGTTAACCTGGGCAGTCTATATTTTTGTAGATATTCCTCCATTTCACTTAGGTTATCAAATTTATTGGCATAAAGTTGGGCAAAGTAACTCCTGATTATTGCTCTAATTTCCTCTTCATTGGTGGAAAGGTCTCCCTTTTCATTTTTGAGACTAACAATTTGATTTTCCTCTTTCCCAAAAGAATAAAGATGACACACACTGACAGAGAGGTGATGGATTTAAAATACAGATTGAAACATACGTATTTGAATACATGGGCAAACCCAAGATGAAAGAAAAAAAATGTAGGTAGTATTTTAGAATGGTTTTGTTTTTAACTGTGTGGGCACTCTCCTATGTGAAACAGTTGGAGTATTAGGAGAAAGAGATTGTGTTGGTAGAGTTTCTCTTCCATGCAGGTCAGTCCATTTCTAGTTTTAGTGAATTGTCAGGATGGGAGCCACGGAGATTAAGTGGCTTGACCAGTATGTGTCAGAGGAGGATTTGAACCCAGATCTTCTGGGCTGGTTTTCTATCCCCTATGCAAAGCTGCCTCATGGGAATTATCCCACAAAGAAATGTTTCCCTTCTGGTCTTTCCCTATGTTGCTACAAACTTTTTCAGGATACTTGAAATTCCACTGAATAGTGCCTTTGAGTTAACACACTGAAGAACACTTTTACAATGCAAACACAGTCATTCTGACTTTTTAAAATATAGTAGCATAAATTCATTTATCTTTTAGTTCCCTGTAAGAAAGTATCTTTTGATAGAATAAGATTTAGAACAGAAATATTTAAAGGGAAAGAAGTGATGAGAGAAGAGAAGGTTCAGCACCAAAATAATCCTGGTGATGTAGATACCAGATAATGGTGGGTACCAAAAGTTGGGGCTCGATCATATAAAGAATTCTCTTTGGCAAAAGGTAGATTTATTTAGGGGAATAGGTTACAGACAAAATGAAGAGATACAGTAGACACTGGGAATGGTAAATATGAAATAGAGTGGGAGAGCATATGAAAGACAAGTTCCTCAGTGTGACTCACAATTGCTTTGTTCTCAGTTGTGCAATTCCTATTGGGAATAGAACAGGACTGCAGTGGGAACTCACCTATGTGAAATAATTGGAGTAATGTAAGGGAAAAATAAAATACTATTGAAATGTGAAGAAGAAAAAAATAAAACTAGACAAAAGCAAAAAAAAGACTTAAAATATGGCTCAAAAAATTTAAATACTAAAACTTGAGTTCAAAGTACTATGTAAAGAAACAGACTTGGCCCCCAAGATACACAAAAGAACATAAAACATAAAAAATAAATAAAAACTGGGCCTCAAACATTGAGAATAAAAACAAAAAGTGTATATTTTCCAACGAGGATGAAGACAACAACAATGACCTTGAATTTTAATGATTTACATTTTATTATTTTTTCTCAACTTTGCTGCTCTTCAACTAGCTCTTTTATTTCTTTTGTGTTTGAAGTCTTTCTGCTCTAAAAGTCTACCTTAGTTTTTTTTCTTCAGCCCCTGTAATAGATTTCAATAGAATGATAGTCATAATTCTCTGGCCTGTTTTTACAATGCTAGGAAAACTCTTCTACATGGAAGTTCATTCCACTCTTGGCCTTCACATATTGGAAATATCTTCTGTCTCTCCTCTGATTGGCTGGTTCCTTTGAGAACCCCTTTTTTTTAGGACACCCAGGCCAGCCAAATATTCATTCCTAAGAAGCTCCTGCATCTTTACTAGGGTTCTTGTCCCTTTTAAACTTTTTTTTTTAATATGTCGTCTTCCCTCCTTGGAATATAAGTTACTTGAGATCAGGAACTGGTTTTGTGTTTTAATTTGTATTCCTAGTGCCTGGCACATAGCAAGTGCTTAATAAATGCTTGTTGACTGATTAGGTAGATAGATGAATGGATGGAGACATAGAAAGATAATTATTAATTGCTTATTATATGCCAAGAATTTTATTAAGCACTGGAGATAAAAATGCAAGCCAACAAGACAGGTTGTGCTATCAGAGTTCATTTTCTAACAAAATGGGCTGAGACAACTGCAAAGGGAATGAGTAGGACATGGAGGTCTAAGCTCTAGCAAGATAAAGCAAATGATAAAGATTTTCTCAGTCATTTCATTTTACCCTTCAGCATTTCTTAGCATAATCCACAAAAGAAGTTGTTAATGACTCTCTTTGTGAGTTTTCTGCCAATTTTGTGAAAAACTACATCAAAAATAATGAGATTCTAGTCAAGCCCCACATACCAATTCATCGGGTCTCTCTGAAGATCAGGTCAGATACCTCTTCATTAAGAGAGTTACATTTGAGGAAGGCTAGCTATGGTGTCTTTTTAAGGAAGCAAAGGTGAAGATAAGGCATATTTAACACAGAGAGATTTCTCTAGCTTGTAAGTTATTGTCTCTCTACTATATAGAGTTCAAAGATTAATTGGCAATTCACTAGGCTCTGATCTCTGCTCTGCTAGCCCAGTTTTTACTGCTGTAATTGGATATCACGTCCCTGTGTATAATTTAGCTACTTTTGGAAGATGAAATGAAAAATCCTGAGAAATATGAGTTTGGGCTAATTGGAGGTTAAACTCATTTTAGTTCTAGGCACACAGACCGAGAGGCAAAATCTTGCCAAAGAAAACAGTACAGAAATAGAATTAAAGAGAAACAAAAATCTTTGTGTTACAGCTATTTACTGTGGTTTATAGCCCATCAGAAAATTTGAGAAGGCACAGGTCCTGAGAGAAGCTGTCCTTTCTTTACACTGGGAAGTTCTCTATTAGTTTGAGGTCTCAATTGTCAAAATATATTAATTCTCCAATGCGAACGATATTCTTTTCCCATTATATCTGGGAAATAGAATTGAATGGAGAAGGATGGCACAATATGTTTCAAGATCTTTGAAAGCTTGGCGAGAGAAATCCTTAATGGCCTGAAATCTTAATCAGTAGAATGGGACAAAATCAACTCACACTGTTGGTAGAGTCATAGGATTTTGAGCTAGAAGAGAATTTACAAGTCAGTCTATTTGCATTTATTAAGCATCTACTACAAAAAAAGGGCCAATCCCCTCCCCCACCAAAAAAAACTCAATTAATACCCTAAACATAATATTCTGTGCTTTCTCTCAAGGAGCTTATAATCTAATGGGAGAGACAATATGCAAACAAATGTACAAACAAGCTATACAAGAGAATATATATACATATTTACAAGAAAAACTGGGTATAATGTCGAAGAGAAGGAACTAAGATTAAGGAGGACTAGGAAAGGCTTCTTCCTGAAAGTGGGACTTCTTCCTCAAACATATGGTGGCGGACATGGTAGATTGCCTTATCATGACTTTGGATATGGTGGTCAGAAAACCAATAATTAACACTAAATAACTGAATACCCCCCCAAATTAACACTAAACTATAGGACTAATATCTCAGCATTACTTAATTATCACTGTGCTCAATTTGATCCAAATATATTTTTCTAGTTTTATCCTTCATTCTTTCCCAATAAAAACTTTGCCCACCCAGCCAACAGGCCTATATTCTAGTCCCAGAAGATGCTTTGTACTTTACCATTCCAAGGCCTTTACTCACATGGTTTTCCCCATCTAAAAAGTTTTTGGGCCTTGGCTTTATGAGCAAAAATATCACTTTCTTGATGGCTTGGATCAATTTTTTCTCCTCCATGATGTCTTTTAATAGTACTTCAACCCATAATAATTTATGCCTTCTCTGAACTCATAGTACTTGTTTTTCATACAATTTACTTGGAAATTAATCATCTGACATGGCTCTCTTCAACAATGAAATGTTTCAAACCAGTTCCAATTGTTCAGTGAAGAAAGCCATATACACCCAGAGAGAGGGATGTGAAATGTGGACCACAACATAACATTTTCATGCTCTCTATTGATGTTTGCTTGCATTGTGTTTCCTTTCTCTGATTTTTTTTTCTTGTAGATCTGATTTTTCTTGCACAAAATGATGTGTGGAAATATGCATACATATATTCAATTTGTCAAGTATTTTAACATAATTAACATGTAGTGGATATCCTGCCATCTAGGGGAGGGGTGGAAACTAGGGGGGAAAAATTTGTAACAGAAAGCTTTGTAAGGGTTAATGTTGAAGAATTACCCATACATATGTTTTGCAAATAAAAAGTTTTAATAAATAAAAAAAGAAATTAATCATCTAATGTTGTAAAATACATTGGCCAAATCACTTTATCTCTCAGTGCCTCATTTTCTTCATGTGTCAAATGATGGAATTAGACTTGATGACTTCTTTGGCTCTTTTTTGCTTGAAATCTGAATAATATGATGATATGATATTGTTATATTATCTCATATTAAGGTATGTATTCCTAGAAATTATTCAATCTCTTATTGATATTCTAGGAAGTAGCACTTTAAATATGTATTAATAAAACAATTTAAAAAATTAGTTTTAAAATTGTTCATGGTCACTGTATATACTTGGAAATTAGATGGAGGTTTACTGTCCTTATACAATATTGTTTTTGTGTTACAACTGAAATAATGACATTTTAAAATGAAAAAAATTGATATCCTTTGGTTTTTTAATATCAGTTTTTATTTCCAAATAAATTCTTCTACCTGGCAAGCCTTTGTTGAAACAGAGTTAAGAAATAGAGGGAAAAAAAGAGAAGCTCATCAAATTAGCCAACACCTTGAATCAGACAGTATATTCAATGTTCTATACCCATGGTTTCCCATCTCTGCAAAGAAGGGAGGGAGGCACATTTTCTTATTTCTTCTTGAGGACTAAATTTGGCCATTTGGATTCAATAGTGTTCCTAATTAGTATTTTTGTTGTTGCTTTTCCTATTTACATTGTTGAAGTCTGTCTGTAGTGTTTTCTTCTGCTTACTTCAGTTTCCATTAGTTCACAGAAATCTTCCCCAATGAGTCTCTGAATTCTGCATAATCATTATTTCTTATGATTTACTAATATTTCATTATATTTCATGTATCATAATTTGTTTAGTCCTTCCTCAAGATATAGACATCTAATTTTAGTCATTAAAAAGTCTTTCCTCAATCTTGTTAGTTTTTCAATTTACCAGTATACCACCTCATTTTTCTCCTTCCTTAACTATCATATTACCAGAAATATTAGTTTGGAATTGCTTCCTATAAATCTATAGCAATAACCACTTGTTCACATAAAAATCTGGTTTTCTTTCATGTCAGTTAAATATAATGTATTTTTAAAAGTTCAATAATGATCTCTCAATTGCCAAATTAAGTCATCCCACTCCTCTTCCTTTACATCTACTCTACAACTTTTCTGTTTAGTTTCTTTATAGGTAAAATGGGCCTGTTGGTAGAGTTATGTGTAAACTTCAAGCTCCTGGAATTCAGGAATTGTGTGTTTTTATTTTCTGTTTGTTTCCTCCATGCTTGGCACAGATCCTTGTAGGTTCTATTGTATAATTCAATTCATTATAAATATGTATGTATGTATGTATGTATATGTATGTGTGTGAAGGTGTGTTGTGCTTTTTTAGGGGGATAAACCTTAGAAACATGATACAAAAATGAGATCTTACAAACAATTAATATATAGCATGCTATCATTATTGATAATAAACTCTTTTTTGATTAAAAAAAAGATATGGACATCTACTTTTGTTCAAATTCTTGACTACTACAAAAAAGGTGCTGCTGTGAAT
This sequence comes from Myrmecobius fasciatus, assembly GCA_023553655.1. NCBI lineage: Eukaryota > Metazoa > Chordata > Mammalia > Dasyuromorphia > Myrmecobiidae > Myrmecobius > Myrmecobius fasciatus. The sequence continues at coordinate 158,429 of JAJPUD010000898.1, forward strand.
ATTTTGAGATATAAGGAGTCTTTTCTGTTTTTCATTTTCATGGAATATAATCTTACAGTCAGTCAAAGGGAAACCGAAATTTTGGTCACTTTATTAGTATAAATTCCAAACTGCTTTCTCAAATGTTTGGATCAATTTATAACCCTATCAACAGTACATTGGTGTGTCCATCTTTTCATACACCTTCCAATATCAACTGTTACCCTCTTCTATCTCTACCAATTTGCTGAGTGAGTGAAATCTGAGTTGTTTTGATTAGTTTTTCTCTTATTCTTGCTAATCTCAAGCAATCTTTGTAGTTCTTCTTTTGAAACTTTTTATTTATGTCCTGTAGCCACTTATCCTTTGGAGAAATTCCTCTGGATCTTGTATATTTTCCTAACCTGTATATTCTTTATACTAGACCATTATGAGAGATATTTGGTGGAAAGACTTTCCTGAGGTGACTACTTCCCTTCTTATTCTATACCTAAAAGCTTTTGAAGCCTCTGTAATATCTAGATCTGAAATCTCAAGGGCTTCATGAAAACTTCTCAGGATAAACTTATGTTCCTTGAATTCCCCTTTCTTAGAAGTCTTTCATTCCTAATAGTTTCAATCACACAACTTTTTCTTTATAGTTGACAGTCTTGTATTATTTCCTGTGTCCATCTTGTCTACCTAGAAGTACTATAAATTTCTTGATTTGCAAAGGGCTTTTTTAAAAATACTTTTGTATCCCTCACAGCCACTAGCATAGTATAAAGCAATTGGACTGAACATAACGAATTTAAGGCTCTCAATACTTGGCAGGACTTTCAATCTAGCAAGGCTGCAAATTATACCTTTTCAGATTCCCCTTTTACATCACAATCTTTTGGTTGGAAGAACAAAATTCTCATATGGTAGGTTATAAGGCATTCAGCCAAAGTCATACTTGCTAAGTCTTGGCAGTACGCTTGTGATCTAATAATACCTCTTCATTTCAAGGCAAAATAACCATTTTGCCCACATGGTCATTAGTTTCTGAAAAGCAGGCAGTGCCTGTACCAACCTGGTATCATCTGTTCTCATGAAAACCAGTGAGTAGGTCAGAGATGGGGGGTTGTGTGCTGGAGGGCTAAATCAGTTGAACACTGGCCAAGGCATTAAAAAATACATCTGATTTCAGAGCAACCCATGCAGTAAAATATGGCCGAATCTCCTTGTTCCAGTGTCCTTTGTCCCCTTCCATTTCTGCCATAGGGTCTGTTCATTCATCCTGACTTTTAAAAGCTCCCATGTGCCTTACACAGAGCCACCTGGCAGATATCCTCTCCCAAAAGTACATTCTTTGCTCCCAAAAGTTTCTTGGAGATGCAGTTCAGAAATTGTTGTTCAGTTGTTTTTTTCAGTTATGGTTGAGTCTTTAAGATCCCTTTTGGGATTTTCTTGGCAAAGATACTAGAGCGATTTGTCATTTCCTTCTCCAGCTCCTCAGAGGAACTGAGGCAAACATATTTAAGTGACTAGGCTAGGGTCATATAACTAGTAAATGTCTGAAGCTAGATTGGAATTCAAGGAGATGAGGTTTCCTGCCTCCAACTTAGCATTCTGTCCACTTTACCACTATCTGCCCCTAATTCAGGAATAGAAAATTGACTAAGACACAGGTCTGCCCCAAAGCTTTTTCCTTGTACTCCATCTGGGAAGTCTTCAATATGTACTAGAGAAACTACTCAGCTATTATTCATGTTGAGTCTTAGCACTGTATTCTTGTAGTTGACATTATATATAGAAGAAAGTTGCCTAATGATTTTTCTCAAAACACTGGAAAACATCCCATCTCTTTCATGTAAGCTGGCAGTTCCAAAACTTTTCTACTTGAGACTCCTTTTGGATTTTGATAAAACTTCATTGATCACCTTTAAGAATCCTATGATTCTAAATTTTTTTGTAGAAGAGGCAGTCTGACAAGGTGGAAAAATATAGGATTTAGAACTGGAATGGATTATTTACCAAATTTCTTCATTTTATAGATGGGAAAACTGAGGTACACGGAGAGTAAAGGACTTACTCTGGACCACACAGATAAATAACAAATAGATATGGAATTCAGAACTGGTTCTAAATAGAGGGTATCTGTTTCATGATCTTTCCATTACTTCATTGGTTAATAGGCAGAAAAACTGTGTACTAGTGAGCAAAGGTAAGATTATAAAAGCTCACTTTTATTTTCTCATATATATGTATATATATATGTTGATTGATAGGAAAAGACATCTCTATTTATGTAAATAAATTTATTTATAAATAAATAAATAAAACATAAATAGAGATGCCTTTTCCTATCAATCAACATTTTTAAAGCACCTATAGTGTCAGGCATTGTCCTAGCAACTGGGGATACAAAAACAGGCAAAGGACAATCTCTATCTTCAAGGAGCTACAGTTCAATGAAGGATACAATGTGCAAACATATATATATATATATATATATAGAGAGAGAGAGAGAGAGAGAGAGCAAACTATGTACAGGATAAATAGGAAATAATTACTACTAGGAGAGCACTAAAATTCAGAAGAGTTGGGAAAGGCTTCATACATTTATTGTGAGGATCGAATGAGACAATGCATGCAAGTGCTTTGGAAATTCTAAATATTTTACAAATATGAAGTATTATCATTATCAGTTATAGCTTGCATTTCATTATCTTCATGATATCCTTAGTTCCTAAAAATGGAATAAATTTAAAATCTCTGTTCCCTAGAAAAAGAATTTTCTCTTATAAGCCCTGTTTCTTAGAGAAAATAAAGAGATCTTTATTGGAAGGAATGATGCTGCCTTACAGAAATCTCCCTGGAATGCCGGCTCTTTTTAGGTAAGCAGCCTTGTGTAAGCCCATTTATTCTCTGCCACAAAATTTCCAATACACGAAAGCTGAAAATCTTTCCCATGACTTACAATTCTTAATTGTTACCTCTGTTTTTATTCAAAAATCTCCAGGGGATCCTTATCACCACCAAGGAGAGGTTTAAAGATAAATGTTTAACAACTGGATAGATGGAAGGTGGAGGTGGTTGGGAGAGGAAGATGGATTGAGAAATTGGGAGAGAAGAGTAATGTAGGAAAAAATACTTTAAAGTTTAATCTGTATTATTAACATTTTCCCCATCACTTTAAATTTTATTAAATTCCATTCAATCAACAAAACAATAAACTGATCCCTGATTTTACTATTTGAGATTTCTAAGGTGTAAATGCTCACTTTGAGCTGGTTGGAGCTAGTCCCACTTGCCCTTCCTTTCCATCCATACCCTCTCCCTCTTCCCCTTCTTTGGCCTTCAAAGACGTTTATAACCTGATTCCCTTCTAGATTTTCCAGTCTTTTTACCCCTTTCTCCCCTCCAAGCTCTCTTTGCCACAGATCACCTTGCTGCTCTCTTATGTTTGCGGCTGTCTTCTCATCTCTCTTTGCTTCTCTGACTTCCTTCAAGTCTCAGCTAAAACCCATCTTCAAGAAGCCTTCCATTATTTCCCCTTTATCTTATATATCTTTCTTTGTATATATTATTTTCATGTTGTCTTTCCCGTTAGATTGTGAGCTCCTTTGATCAGGAACTGCCTTTTGCCATTCTTTGTATTCCTATTGCTTAACATAGTGCCTGGCACATAGTAGATCCTTAATAAATGTTGATTGATGACTAATTATTGAAAGACATCTGTTTGATGTACTGGAAAGTCCCCCATTTTGGAGTCAGCACACCTACTTTATAATTCTGTGTTTACTACTTGAGAATTATGTGGCTTTTGGTAAATTCCATTACTTTTATGGCATTGTTTTCCTCAGCTGTAAACTGAGAGGATTGAATTAGAGGCTCTCTAAATTCTCTTTTTTTCCCTGTAAATCCCATGACCTACATAGTCCCATGCTGTTTCTTCTGATCTTAGGGAATTTAAAGAATTATGAAAATCCTCATAGTGAGAAATACTATTATTGATCACAAGATATTCTTACATTCCCACAAATTAGATACAGTTTTTTATATACTGGATATATGATATTAATTTTTTTATAAAGCTTTTTATTTACAAAACATATGAGTGACCTTTCAACATTGACCTTTGCAAAAACTTTTTTTCCCAAGCTTTTCCCCTCCTTCCCCCCACCCCCAACCCCTAGATGACAGGTAATCTAATACATGCTAAATAGGATAAATTATATGACAAATACAATACACGTGTACATATCTATACAGTTATCTTACTGCACAAGAAACATCAGATCTAGAAAGAGAAGAAGAAAAAAACAACCTAAGAAGGAAAACAAAATGCATGGAAATATTCACAGAAAGCATTAAAATGCTGTGTTGTGGTTCACTCTCAGTTCCCACAGGCCTCTCTCTGGATGTATATGACTATCTTCATCTCAGAAAAACTGGTTTGAATCACATCATTGTTGAAGAGAACCATGTCCATCAAAATTGATCATCGTATAGTCTTGTTGCTGTGTATAATGTTCTCCTGGTTCTGCTGATTTCACTCAGCATCAGTTCATGCAAGTCTCTCCAATCCTCTCTGAAATCCTCCTGTTGGTCATTTCTTACAGAGCAATAATATTCCATCACATTCATATACCATAATTTATTCATCCATTCTCCAATTGATGGGCATCTTTTCAATTTCCAGTTTCTTGCCACTACAAAAAAGGCTGCTACAAACATTTTTGCACATGTGGGTCCCTTTCCCTCCTTTAAAATCTCTTTGGGATATAGGCCCAGTAGAAACACTGCTGGGTCAAAGGGTATGCACAGGATATATGATATTAAAAACATTATTTTGGACCCTAAACTAAAGAATTAAAAATGTATTCTTAAAGCTTTTTAATTTTCAAAAGATATGCATGGATAATTTTTCAACATTAATCGTTGCAAAACCTTGTGTTCCAATTTTACCCCTCCTTCTCTCTACCACCTTCCCTAGATAGCAAGTAATCCAATATATGTTAAACATGGTAAAAATATATGTGAATATATACATACATAATTATACAATTATCTTGCTGCACAAGAAAAATCAAATCAAAAAAATGAGAAAGAAAATAAAATGCAAGCAAGTAACAACAAAAAGAGTGAAAATGCTATGCTGTGATCCACAATCAGTTCTCAAAGTCCTCTCTCTGGGTATAGATGGCTTTCTACATCATAATCATTGGAACTGACCTGAATCATCTCATTGTTGAGAAGAGCCATGTCCATCAGAATTGATCATTGTATAATCAATTATACAATTTTATTATACAATTGTATTATACAATACAATAATAATAATAACAATAATAATAATAATTGTTGTTGCTCTGTACAATGATCTTCTGGTTCTGCTCATTTCACTCAGCATCAGTTCATGCAAGTCTCTCCAGGCCTCTGTGAAATCGTCCTGCTGGTCATTTCTTACAGAACAATAATATTCCATAATATTCATATACCATAATTTATTCAGCCACTCTCCAATTGATGGGCATCCATTCAGTTTCCAGTTTCTTGCCACTGCAAAAAGGGCTGCCACAAACATTCTTGCACATGTGGGTCCCTTTCCCTCCTTTAAGATCTCTTTGGGATATAAGCTCCAAAACTGAAGAATTTATCTATGTTCTGGATTACTAACGATTTCTGAATGTGAAATCAAAGAAAACATGTTTTAAATATCAAAAGGAAACATTTTAGTTGACATTTTTGTATGCCTTATTACTTTTTAAAAACTGCACCTAATTAAAAATTATCATTTCACTAGAGTAAAGCTAGGATTAATTGTGTAAAGACTAATGAAACAATGTATTGAGGGGATCAGGTGGGCCCCTAGGATTTAGCACTAGAAGTAATATTTAGTCCAAAGTCCTTAGTTTAAGGAAAAATGAGCTCAGAGAGATGATCTCCTTTTTTTCAAATTCACAGAGAAGCAGAGGCAGGGATAAAACCCAGTTGTCCGAATTTCTAATTCAATCTTCTTCCCCTTCTATCCCTTTCTTTTTTTTCTTTACAGTATTTTATGTTTCCAAATTCATGTAAAGATAGTTTTCAACATTCATTTTTGTAAAACTTTGTGTTCCAAATTTTTCTCCTTTCCTCCTTCCCAATCCCGTCCCTTTCTACTTCCACTGAGAGCTTTGCTTCTTCAATCATCCCCCTTTCCTCCACTCTTCAATGTCTCTTTATCCACTGACTCTCTCTGCTGCTTACAAACAGATCTCCTTTAATTATTAAAAACAAAACAAAACAAATTCACTGGACCCAATCATCCCCTCAAGCATTGTTCTATATTTCTTCTCCCTTTCAGAGTCAAATTCCTGGAAAAACACTGACTGCCTCCATTGACAATCAACACTAATTGCTTCAAATTCTTCAACTAACTTCATAACTGCTGATATTTCATTTTATGTCTTATTACTTAATTAGAACTGCTCTCTCCAAGCTTACTAATGACCTTACAAATTGTGGACTCTTCTCTCTTCATCCTAGTGAATTTCTTTACAATGTCAAACTGTTGAAGACTCTTCCTCTACTCTCACTGAGTTTTTAAGATTTCTTTCTGCTCATTTTCTTTCTACCTGTCTAACTACTTCACATTCTTCTTTTCTGAAGTAAGATCCTGACTCCTAACTATGCTTGTTTTCTTTATCTCCCTATATGTTCTCCTTTGCTGGGTCCTGGTTGGTTAAATTATCATCTCTGTGCAGGTGATTCCCAGACTTAAGTCTGCTGAGCTCCAGACTTGGATTGAATTTTCTTTCAAAGTCCACACTTTGATGAAACAGTTCATTTTTATGCTATCTTCTAAACTTAAGTCACTTGCTCCCTTATCTGGTTTCCCTATTCATGTCTTAACAAGTCTCAACCTTGTATAACTTAAAACATCTGCTTCTTTTTCAGATGGCAGCTAAACAGAGCTTGAGAAAAGTAATGAAACCATTGTGACTGGGTTGATGACAAATTTATGTTATATGATCTTAAGTGAATCTCACTGAAGCAAGAAAATTCTTTGACCTAAATGTTTCAATATTCTAGTCTCCACAATGGCTTTTCCAAATCCTCACACCTCTTCTCAAACCTACCCTAACCCCTTAGGTGGAAACCTTGTCTCATCATTCGTTTAAAAAATTGAGGTTATTCCCTGGGATGATCTTTTTCTCCCTTCTCTTTATACTGTATCACCTTTATCTTCCTCCACTATTACCTCCTTCACTCCTGTCTCATGTGAAGAGTGGCCCTCTTCCTTGAAAAGGGGAATTCTTTCAGATTCTATCCTGTTTTCTGCAGCATATTGCCTTCCCCACCCTGCTATCACCTCTATTTTTCTCATTAACCTTCAGTCTTTTTCTCTCTTCTGGCTGCTTCTTAGGTGCCTACAAACACTCTGGGGTCTCTTTTATTCTTAGAAAACATTCACTAATTCTAACCAATAGTCCTAGCTATTGTCTTATATTTTTCCTCCCTTTCGTGCCTAAATTCCCTATAGAAAGCCATTCATAATTGGTACCATCATTTCCTTTTTTCTTACTTTCTTCTTAATTCATTGAAGTTTGACTTTCAGCTTTATCATTAATTGAATCTACTCTCTCCAGAGTTACCATTGACTTCTTATTTGCTATGTGTAATGCCTTTTTCTCTATGGTCATCCTTTTTGTTGTCTTTATGATCTTTGACCCTTTTTGTTTTTACCCTCTCCTTGAAACTCTCTTTTCTCTATTTTCTGTGGAACCGTGTGTCTGCTCCTCAGTCTTCTGGATCTTCCTCCAGGTCATGCCCATTAACAATGGGTGTCCCATAAGGGTCTGTCCTAGACCATCTCTTTTTTTCCTGCATATTTTCTTACCAGCTCCCATGGACTCAATCATTTCTTTCTAATCTCTCTCCAGTTCCAACTTCTCTCCTGTATCACATAACCTCTCTCTTCAGTGTCACATCACCAACTAACTATTGGATATCTTAAACTAGACATTCTATAGATATTTTAAACACAACATGTGCAAAAACAGAGCTTATTGTCTTTCCCCCAAAACCTTTCTCTTTTCCAAACTTTCCTATTGCTGTTGAAGGCATCAACATCCTCCCAGTCTCCGAGGTGGAAGCTTTGATTCTTCATTTGTATTTATTCCACATATACAGTCTTTTGCCAAATTTTACTCTTTCTACATTCACAAGATCTCTTGTATTGGTCCCCTTTACTCCCTTCACACTACTACCATCTTGGTTTATAGGTCCATCACCTTACACTTACTTAGTCTGTTTCAAGAGCTTTCTGATTCTCCCTGCCTCAAATCTCTCTCCACTTGAGTTCATTGTTCAATCAACTTCCAAGCTATCAAAGGGATCTTTCTGAAGTACAGCTAAGACAATACCATCTTACTCCACCCCCACTCAATAATATCCAATGGCTCCCTATTACTTCCAGAATCTGATATAAAATCTTTTGGGCTTTTAAAGACCTTTGCAAAGTAGATCCTCCCAACATTTTTGTTTTTTACCCTATTTTCCTCTGCTTATTGTTTTTCCTGGCACTAGACATTCTACTTTTTGACTCCATGCTTTTCCATTAGCTTCTTTACTTCCCAACCATCTTTAATGCTCTCTCGTTGTCTCCCAGGTTTCAGTGGCTTCCTTTACTTGCTCTGCTCAAATCTTACATTCTGCAAGAGATCTCTCCTGCTCCTTCAACTCTCCTTGCTAATGCTTTCCTTCTGAAATTTTCTCTAGTTTATCCTCTATATATCTTGTATGTATAGACATATAAGATTATAGTTGTTTTCATATTCTCTCTTATTAGAACGTGAGCTGCCTAAGAGTAGGGACTATTTTTGGCCTTTTTTGTGTCTCTACTGTTTTGCCCAACGCCTCATATGTAATGGGAGCCTAATAAATGCTTCTTGTTGAAATTTAGATTATGATATTAAATATTAAGGTAGCTTGGCCTAGTGAACAGAAAACCAATTCCAGAGTCAGGAAGACTTAGATTCAAGGCTAGGCTTTTAAATACAATGATTGTGTAATCCTAGACAAATTACTTATTTCTGCTGAATTTCTAAAACTGTTGCTAATCTGTCTTGGAAGAAGTTTCCTCACTGGAAGCTCCTTACATCAATCCTGTGGATTAGATTTAAAAAACAAAAAGAAGCAAAAGTCAAATATATATGTATATATATATATACATATACATATACATATATATATATAATTGATGCTGGAGAACATGAACATATTTTAACATTCTTCAAACTCATCAAAGTGAGCATTACTTCTGTTAAGGCAGATGTGAATCCATTTATACCTCTCATTTTATGTTGTTTATGTCCATCTCTTTTTGTAAATTTTCTGTAGAAGTGCTATTCAACCTGCTTGAAGCCTTCTTCTGAATTTTTTAATGTTCTATGTTTTATTATTTCAATTTAGGACTCCAGACATCTTCTACTAGTCCTTTTAGTTAGCAGTAATTTTTATGCTTTTGACATCATAGTTCACATTCTGCCTCTATGTAGCACCATTTAGAAAATATAGGATGTCCCAAAAAGCTTAGTGCAGTTAGCTTTAAGGAATTATGGCTGGAAAATGGAAAGATTTTCATTACCCCCTTTCTATTTATCAACTGAAGCATTAACTCCTAAAGACAAGGAACAGATTGCAGTTGCTGTACAGTTTTCCAAATGGGAGTAAACCAGATCTCTTCCTTGGATCAAGTTCCATTTTCCATTAGCAGGGCCTGGTAGACTAATACTATGCTTTGGATTTTGATCTGTTTGTCCTATCCCAAGCAACATGATTTTGCCGGTTTCATGATAGCATCATAGGACCAAAGATCCAGAGTTGTAAAAGAATTTAGAGATCATTTAATCTAAAAATCCTCATTTTACAGATGAAAAAACCAAGGCCCAAAGATATTATCTTTAGTTTTCATGTACTCATTTATTTTGGTGAAATGAATATATTTTGAAGGTAAAGTTTCAAACCATTTCAAGAAGTACTGTTTCCAGAATTATCTTTTTCATCCTCTATGTATTTTCTGTATCCATTATTGTATTAATCATTTAACAGGGATTTATTAAGTGCCTTTTTATATCAGGTAATAATCTAGACATTGAAGATATGAAGGCAAAAATATGAAACCATTCCTGCTTTCAAGGTGTATACATTCTCTTAGCAAAGTTGTCATGTACATATAGGAACACACAGGATGAATATATGTCAAATAAATACAAGGAAGTTTGGGGATGATGGGACACTGGTAGTTGGAGGGATCAAGTAAAGGTCCTTTGTAAGAAGGCAGCTAAGTGGAACAATGGAGAGAGCTCTATTTCTGGAGTTAGGAAGACCTGAGTTCAAATACAGCCTCCGATACTTCCCAGCTGTGTGATGGGGCAAGCCATTTAACTTCTGTCTGCCTAAATTTCCTCAACTGCAAAAGGGGATAAGATTAGCATCTACCTCTGAGGGTTGTTGTGAAGATCAAACAAGATAATATTTGTAAAGCTCTTAGCACAGTGTAGGGAAGTAGTAGTTACTTAATAAATGCTTGTATCCTTTTCCTTTTTGAAGCAAGGGAAGGATTTTATGAGGTAGAGGTGAGAAGGGAATGTCTTCCAGACATGTAAATCCCAAATGCGTACAACTTATAAGTGCCAGTGCTTAACAGATATTGATTGATTGATTGGAATGACTAATGAAAAGGCAAGGAGAAAATCTGAGTGTGTGCGGAAGAGAGAGAAGATTAGGTTGGTTTGCCCACGGAATGCAGAGAAGAATACTAATAATGCTGGAGGCTCCAAGTTGGGAAAGGCTTTAAAAGCCAAACAAAAATTCATATTTTCCCTTCTTGGCAATAGGATAAATTCAGAGCTAGCAGAGAGCTCCTGTTTGAGTAGGAAGGTGACATGTTCTATGGACAATGGAATGGAATGGGGAAAGACTTGAGACAGGTGATTATGAGGCTTTTCCAACAGATGGGAGGGGGAAGGTGAGGATGGTTTAAATTAAGGTGATGGCTGTGTGAATAGAGGAAGGGGCATGGATTGGGAGATATTGTAGAGGTAGAAAGGAGACTATGTGGGATATGAAAGATGAGGGAGAGAGTAAATAAGCATTTATTAACTGACTGCTGTATAACAAGCACTGTGCTAAGCCATGGGCAGATTCATAGAAAGGCAAATACAGTATTACTTTAAGGAGTTCTCAGGCTGGCTCATGGGGAAGGTGGTATGCAAACAACTATGTACAAACAAGGTAGACAGGATAAATTAGGGGTAATTTCAGAGAGGAGGGATTAATATTAAGGTGGGTTAGAAAAGTCTCCTAGAAGGAGGGATTTTAGCTGGGAATGGAAAGAATCCAGGGACCCCAAGAGATGGAGATGAGGGTAGAGAGAATTTCAGGAATAGGAATTGAATAAAACACTGAACTATGAACTTTAGGAATTAGAGGAATAGTGGTGTCCTGGACAGAAATGAGTAAGTTTAAAGAATGGCTATAGAAATAAAGAATTCTCTTTTGGACATGTTTGATTTGAGTTCTGGATCCAGAATATCCAGTTTGAAATGCCCAGGGAGCATTAGGTGATGCAGGGATAGAGTTCAGGAGAGAAGTGAGGGCTGGATATCACTATCTGTGTCATCTTCATTGATGTATCCAAATGTCACATAATTCTTTTTAGAGGTACGGATTTAGGATCATATGTCTTAAAGCTGGAAGGAATTTCAGGGATTGGACTATATAACTTTTCATTTATAGGTGCAGAAGTTGAGGCAAAGTATCTCTCATATGGTACTCTGCACAGAATTAGAAAAAGAATTAAAAAAGAGGAATTAAAACCCAGAGCCTTTGACTCAAAATCCAATACATACTGTCTCCATTATACCATAATTTTATAAGTGAAACAATAAAAAACCACACCCTGATTGTGACCCTCATCAGGAATAAACAGGAAAGATCAAATTCTCTTAGTCATGTAGAATTATATGAATATGATCACAAATGACTTTTGGTAGAAGAGCCATCAAAATAATTCATTACAGTAAACACAGAATTCTTATGATAATTACTCTTCTGAAATGGAATATCCAAGTAATCTCCCTTGTCTATTAGAGCATGATATAACAGCATACTGGCAAGGAAATACTATGTGCAACAGAAATCCATTATCAAGATGAGTTTATTCTTTTATGGAATGAGGACTGATTTACATTTGTAATTCATGAACTTGAAAAATCACTTTTATATAGAAAAAAGAAATTGACATTTTTCAGGGAAAATTATGTTAAGTGTTTGAGTTTACTACAAACATGATTGATTGATGATTGATTATTATTGGCTTTCTTAATTTTTTTTTTCATTGCTGTTTTTTGCAAGGTAATGGGTTAAATGACTTGCTTAGGGACACACAGCTAATACTTATTAAATGTTTGAGGTCATCTTTGAACTCAGATCTTTTTGATTTGAAGGTTGGTATTCTCTCCCCTTCACTACCTAGCTGCCCCTTAAATACTTTTTAGTATAGTGTTTTCCTTATTTCCTTATTTGATGTTTCAGATTAAGATTGAGTTTATTTAAGGAATTTATGAATGCAGATTGATCAACACTTCTGATTACCAAAAGGGTGCATACTTGTGTGTGTTGTAGGTGTCTCTGTGAACTCCCACAGGAATAATAGATAGGGACATGAACATATTACCCAGAAACAGAGTTACTATGTATACAGAGATGAGTATTTGTGAAAGTAAATTGATATATTTTTGGATCAAGAAGGATGGGCAGGAAAAAGGATGAGCAGTTGGAGGGGACTGGAAGGAAGGAGCATGATAGAGATGTGTGTTCAAGGGCATGGAATTGCTTTGCTAGAAAAAAGAGGGTTAGATATCTGGGATAGGTGACTTTACCCAATCCTTGATCTTTTTTGAACTTTAAATTGTAGTTAGAATAGAGATTGGAAATGGGAGGGAGGTCCAGAAGTCATTCTTGAGTTGGAGAACTTTTGTACTCAATTGTAGATGACTCACCAACATCAGAAAAGCTCTTAGGGATTTATGTAGCAAAGAATATTATGACTCTGCAGAATGTAATGGTAGATACCCATCTCGAGCTAAAAAAATAAGTCTTATCCACAAAAAATAATTAATTTGGGATTTGATTTTTTATGTCAAAGATCTATTAGGGGAGTTAGGCATCTTTTTGATTAGGAATAAATTTAAAAAAATAAGACTATCTTTTTTTAGAAAACATCACAATAGCCGAGTTCTTTTTGTACCCTTTAAGAATTTAAGGCAGTGAAAATTACAAGCAAGAGAGGAAATATATAGACATGGATAAATCAAAGATGCTATCTTTAAAGAGTTATATACCAAGGAATTCGGGTCTACAAATGAGAATCTTTATGCCTGACTAAGTCTTGCCTCACTCTATCATGCATAAAAAGTTATGCTTTAATACTCCAGTTGTCTTTTGAGTTCATTTTTTCTGAGTAATTTCTGAGCAATCATTATTTTTCTAGTCTTTAAGGCAGTGTTTGGTTTAAAAAAGGAATTTCAAAGAAAATTGTCACTCCGAAGTGTAGCACACATAATACAAACAGGACCTTTGAAAATAAGAATGTTTATTAACTTTGATTTCATTTCTTCATTTGGCTTTCCTCTGTTTCCAAATGAGATTTGGAGCTGAGGAGACCATTAAGACCATAGTCATAGGTTTAGAATTCAAAGTGCTCCCAACAGACCACCCAGTTTCACCATTTCATTTTAAGAATGAAGAAATTTAAGTTCCGAAAAGTTGTCCAAGGTGACCCAAGTTGTAAACGAAACAAAGGTTTTCTGCTTCCCAACCCAAGTAGCACTTTCAACCCACCCATTTCAAAGAGGAAGAAACTGAGGTTCTGCGGGTAAAATGACTCATTCATGCTTATACAGTGATTAAGTGGCAGAATCGAAACTAGCTTCTTGGATTCTATTTCAGCAGTTTATCTACCTCACTAAGTTGCCTTCAAACGGGCCTAGATGGACCGGACCTATGACCTTGTAATTGTCAGAACAGTGGTCCGACTAGCCCTGGACTCTCATTATCCCTCATTAAACACAGCCCAGGCTTTTTCATCCGGAAAGATCAAGCCACCAGGGATGGAGCAATCCTCCCCACCCTTTTCAACCTTGGAGCGTGGAAGGGGCGGGGGCGAGAATAGCTATAGGGGAGGGGAAATTGGGCTGCAGCGTAACTGGGAATCCCAACAAACACGAAGTCGGTAAATAATTCCGAATTTTAGCAGCGGCTCAAAACTCAGCTGCAGGTGGAGACGCAGGGGAAACAAATTACGGTTAAAAACGCAGAGGTGAAGACCGGGTAAGGAGAGCCTGGCAGAGTGGGAGGGGCATAAGGGCGGGGGCGGGGACGAGATCAGTAACCTGGTTTGCTGCAAGGAGCGGGGGTGGGGCCTGACATGGGTTCCACTGAATGAACCCAAGAGGGAAATGGACGGAAAGAAGGGGCGGAGCCTGGGGCTGGAGGATGGGGAGGACCGCTCCCCCTCTCCAGTCCCCTTCCCCTCGCCCCGCCCCCAGGACGGCGCGAGCTGCCGAGCTGCTGCGCGGGACTGACTAGGGAACTAGGACGCTGCGCTCGCGCCCGCCGGCCACAGCCCGGAGTTGAGGACTGGGGCTCAGGGGCGGCTCGGGGGCGGCAGCAGCAGCAGCAGCAGCAGTCGTCGCGGGAGGAGAATCAGCGGGAACATGGCGCTCGTAGGCAATGGAGCGGAGCTCGAAGCGGACGAGGTGCGGGGCCGGGGAGGGGTACGCAGGGGGCGGGAAGACCCGGGGGCGGACTGGGGGAGACGAAGCTGGTCAGTCGGGGCCGGGGCCACGGGAGCCGAGCTGCCCGGGCCGGAAAGGTGAAAAAGGACGGCAGGTGACCCCGAAGCCAGGGTGCAAGCACTGTCTGGGAGGCAAGTTGTGTGGGAGCGGGGAGGGGGGGAGAAACTTAGGAATGAAGAGATACCACAGAAGGAGAGGAAGAAAGGAGAAGGTGAAAGGAGGAAGAGGAAAGGAAGAGGAGGAGGAGGAGAAGGAAGAAAAGGGAAAGAGGGGAGGGAAGAAGAGGTGGAGAAGACGAGGAGAAAGCTGGAGGAGGAGAGGGGGAAGGGGGCGGTTCTGGGCTCCAGCGTTTCGGGGCTCTGCCTGCCCCTGGCCCTTGGGCACGTCTGGTGAAGGAAGGGGGGCTTGTTTTTCCATGTTAGTCGATGAGGGAAGGGGAGCATTTCATTCCCGAAGGAGGAAAGCCCTGTCTCCCCTCCTTCTAACCCCCTCTTCCCTAAGCTGCCACCTCTAGGGTCACTCACTTCCTTGCCCAACCTGCCCTTGCCCGGGGAAGAACAGCAGCCCAGAGTCCCTAGCCACCTTGGGATGGAGGAGGAAAGAGGAAGGGAAGAGCAAAGGAGGGAGGCTGGCTGGAGAGCCGTTCCTGCTTCTTTCTTGCTCTCCTTGTCACTCTGCGCTCAGAGTGAGGAAAAGGAGGTTCGTGGGCTGTCAGTAAGGGATACACCCCGATTCCTACCCACTTCCTCTTTCGTGCTTCTGTCGGAGCACCTTCTGGGCCCCAACTATAGACCTGTTGATTTATTTGCTTAATCCTTGCTTTAGGCTATTAAGGGAAAAAGTAGAATTCCTAATGGAAATTGGGATGGATTAAGAAAACCGTTTGGGTTTTGCAGATTGCTGGGTTCTTTCCCAGGGATCGGATATCTAAATAGGAGGAAGTAGGTTTAATAATAAGCACAGCTTGAGGTTTTATAATGCTTCAAAGGTTGCAAAACACTTTCGAGTACATCATTTCATTTGAGCTTCATAATCCTGCAAGATAGGCATTATAAGTATTATTAGTGTTTTATTTTCTTTTTACACATGAGATATTTGCCTGAGACTCAGAATTTAAGCATTTCCCTAATAGCTTCAGAACTACAAAGAGGCAAGAGATGGAGGTTTGAATAGGGAGCTTCCTAACTGCCCACCGTTTTATTCGCTATATTTCAAAGCTTTCAATTTCATATTTGGGCTCATTAGGGCTAAATGTTGAACATTCAGAGCTTTAGATGGGTAAGGGGAGAAATCTTCACTATTAACTGACTGTTCTCCAAATAAAAAATTCTAGCAAAACACGCAAAATACCTAGGAAACGCCTCCCACAATAGTAAGGGCTTAATAAATGCTTTTTGATTATCTATTTATTATTTACATAGTTCATTAAGGTTTGATTGTCAATCTTTACACCTTTGTCCTTCAGTGTATGACTGTCATTTGACCACATTTGGAATTTTCTTGGCAAACATACTGGAAAGGTTTACCATTTCCTTCTCCACCTCATTTTACAGATGAGGAAACTAAGGCATACAAGATTATGTGACTTGTCTAGGGTTACACGACAATGTTTAGGGCTAGTTTTGACCTCTGGTCTTCCTGGCTCCTTCACCACTCTTTGCTAGCAACTAGTAAGCATTTAACAAAAGTTTGTTGACTAACTCCTCTCAGCAGCCTTGTAAGGTAGGTGCCATCATTATCCTCATTTTGATAGTTTAGAGAGCTTTCTGGCCTGAACCTACCTTTGAGAATACTTTTAATTATGTTGCCCAGTAATCTAGGAATGCCAAAATTATATCGTGTAGCCTTGTGATTAACTGAAGTTCTTCATTGCTTATTAAACTTGTAAACCACACATAAAGGTGAAGGATGAAACAAATTATTTAAACAGATTCTTTATTGTCATTCAAGTCTGTATTTAGAAATTATACCTTTTCATAGCTTTTGGCTATCTTTTTGGTATCACATCAGGCTAGCAAGTTCCTTTTATGCCGTGATTAATTTTTTTCTGCAATTAGGTTGATACTTGACTTCTTCCCTGTGCTTCTGTGAGAAATGGTATACTGTGTTGGATAGATAAATTCTTGGAAGAAAGATAATTTGGGAAATAGAGAAGAATCTTCTTAAAATGGATACTTATGAGCCTTATAACTTGATTTGTTTTAACTTCCTCTAGGATCTGAAAAATATCTTTCTATCTCTCTTTTACTTTTCTTCCTAAATTGATTTCTTCTAGTGTTTTCTTATCTACATTATCATTTTCATCATCTTCAGTCTTTCTGTCAGAAAAATAGATGGAATACCTAATCACTTCTGACACTGTTAGGACAAAAGGAATCACAGAATTATACTTGCCCTCTGAAAATTAAAATTTATGAAATACTGAATCTTTTTCTGTGGCCACATAAAGGACTTATAGACAAAAGAGTAAAACACAATGTTGTTAGTAAGAATATTTGAAGAATATGCAGTTCAAGAGCAAATATGTAGAGAACAAGGGCAACTTAAGTGCACAGTTAGGATGAAGGGCAGGGTGAATGACTGTTGTAATTTTAAATACATAGAGAAGAGAGTTTCCCTAGTTTTTACTCATGTAGAGTAATGGAGTAAGTTTGAAAATATATATATAAGCAAAATGCACAAAGTTCAGAAATATCATTTTAGTCAAGTTGACATTCCTTTTTTGTAAGTCATTTTTGCCAGCAGGGAGCTAAAGTAACTTGCCTTAGCTTGACCAACCTCCTTTTCTTTTCCTACTATTTATTGAGAAGCTTCCTTGCCTTTTCAACTAAACAATGACTAGGTTAGCTAGATGACCTAGAAAATAGAGTCTGGATAATCCACAGACTAAATTGTCAGTCCATGAATATAAGTTGGTGGTACAGAAAATCAAATCCTCTCTGCTTTTAGATTAATGTTTCTAAAACTATTAAAAGTCTATGACATATTTGTGAAAATTTCCTCAAGTCCAACTATTCTGTTTATCCATCCATCCATTTCCATCTATACTTGCTATTCTTAACATTTTCTGTCAGGAACTCCTTTGGCAGTCTGGTAAAGCTCTTTTCTGAAGTGTTTTCAAATAATTGAAGAAAGTAGTATACTTCAGTTAGAAGTTAGTAAAAATAAAGGTGTAATTTTTTTTCTCATCCCAAGTTTATGTACTTTCCAAAATCTGGCTGTGGATTCTTTGGAGGTCTGTGGGGTCTCTAGGTAAGTTTTCTGGTCATCTACTTCACTTCACCCATATTTCCTCTACCCTTGTCTCACCCTAGATATTTTCTCTATTATAATTTCTGCCCTTTGCCTACTTATTCACAGTTCTATGTGAAGAAATCTGTGTAGTTATGCCATACTAACTTTAAGAGAAGCCAAGACTCAGGATCTGTATTGGGAAAATAGTGTTCTTGGTGAATTTCTAAGTTGGGGAATATAATGGGTAAGTTTAAAGTAGTAAAAAAAGTAGGAAAGAAAAAGGTGTCTCCTTGAGCACACTTTGACTTCTTCACTGAATTGAATTCAAGAATATTGAAAGATGCCTCTAACAGTTCTTCATTAAGTGCTGTAAAAGTAAAAGATATAATGTCTTCCCTCAAGTAACTCCTGATTTACTTGGGGAGAAGAAGATAAGTAAATTAAATATCTAAGGAATAGTTCTAAGGCCATAGAATATAAATATATATATTATATATAAATAATATATAATATAAATCTATATATACCTAGATAGAATGTTTATGACTTTGCAAATGGCTAGAAGAATTCTCCCATTTGTTCTTGTTGACAGTTCATTATGTAACTGTTAAATAAAAATTATTATGCTGTTCTAAGTTTTGGGAAGGTTTTATAATTATGTGTTTGTCTTTTTTAATTGGAACATTAATAGGGAAAATGTATTGGCTTGATATAATGGAGCATGTTAAAATTGTCAATACTGGGATGGGTAAACTGACATTTTTCTCCTGTTGCATAGAGTGGGAATTGGGGATGCAAGAAGGTAAAAAAGGCAAAGAAAGAAGGCCTGTGTGATTCAAGCCAGTCTTTGTTTTAGAAAGTAGAATGTTGACAAGTTGATACTAGTTCAATTCAGGCTCCCCTTCCTCCCCCCCCCCTCACTTTGCTTAATTAAGCTTAGATAAAATTAAATGGAATAGGTTAAAAATAATATAAAATTAACCCCCATGACTACATTTCCTGTTGAGAGTAAAGGTATATCACCTGATATTTGTAAATTTGTAATGTAAGTTACTAATAGAAAAACCCAAGAGCTTCAAATCAATCCCAGGTTAACAAACTTGCCTTTTTGACAGTATTTTCTGCTTTAATCTCTAAATCCTACTTCACTTAAATCCATTTCACTTGCATGTCATTGCATCATTTCCCTGATGTCATGGTCCTCTTTGAGACTAAAAGACAAACAACAACAACAACAGCAGCAACCTTTTTTTTTTTTTAAATAATAGCTTTTTACTTTCAAAATACATACAAAGATAGTTTTCAGCATTTACCCTTGCAAAATCTTATGTTCCAAATTTTTCTCCCTCTTTTCTCCTCCTGAGAGCAAATAATCCAATAAATGTTAAATATGTGTAATTCTTCTAAACATATTTTCACATTTATCATGCTGCACAAGAAAAATCAGATGGAAAAAGGGAAAAAATGTGAAAGAAAACAAAAATAAGCAAACAACAAAATACTGTGTTGTGATCCACACTCAGTCCCCACAGCCCTCTCTCTGGGTGTAGATGGCTCTCTTCATTACAAGATCATTGGAACTGGTCTGAATAATCTCATTGTTGAAGAAAGCCATATCCATCAGAATTGATCATTGTATAATCAATTATACAATTTTATTATACAATACAATCATAATGATAATAATAATAATAATTGCTGTTGCTCTGTACAATGATCTCTTGGTTCTGTTGATTTCACTCAGCATCAGTTTGTGCAAGTCTCTCCAGGCCTCTCTGAAATCATCCTGCTGGCTGTTTCTTACAGAAGAATAATATTCCATAACATTCATATACTGTACCTTATTCAGCCATTCCCTAATTAATGGGCATCCTCTCAGTTTCCAGTTCCTTACCACTACAAAAAGGGCTGTTAAAAACGTTTTGGCACATGTGGGTCCTTTTCCCTTTCTATGATCTCTTTTACAGGCCCAGTAAAAGGGTATGCACAGTTTTATACCTCTTTGGGCATAGTTCCAAATTGTTTTCCAGAATGATTGGATTAATTCATAGCTCCACCAACAATGTATTAGTGTCCCCATTTTCCCACATCACCTCCAACATTCATCTATCTTTTCCTGTCATCTTAGCCAATCTGAGAGGTGTGTTCTAGTACCCCAGAGTTGTCTTAATTTGCATTTCTCTGATCAATAGTAATTTAGAGCATTTTTTCATATGACTAGAAATGTTTTTAATTTCTTCATCTGAAAATTGCCTGTTCATATCCTTTGACCATTGTCAACTGAAGAATGACTTGTATTCTTATAAATTTGAGTCAGTTCTCTATTTTAGAGCAACCCTTGGATGTTAAGATTTTTCCCTCCAGTTTTCTGCTTCCCTTTTAATCTTGAATGACAGTCCATTTTTAAAAGCCCAGCTTATTGTCACCTCTTATGGAACATAGTGTGGTAGAAATTTTGATGGCTCTAGGGTCATAGGGTCCTATATTTACAGCAGAAAGAGATGTTAAAGATCATCTAGTCAAATAATCTCAGTTTTTACAGATGAAGAAACTAAGGCTCATAGATGTTGAATGACAAGATCACTTGAAAATTAAATAATGGAGATGGAATTTGAGGCCTGTTAGACCCCAAAGCCTCTTTCCAAGTCATGGCATGGGTTTGAATCTCTAGTGTCATTACTTATTTGGAGAAGTCATTTAATGTCTCCATGCCTCAGTTCCCTTAGCTGTAAAATGAGGGGATTGGATTAGTCTCTGAGGTCTCTCCCAATTACAAATATGGGACAATATACACATTTGTATGTGTATGTTTATCTTTCTATGATATTATAAAGAATTCTTAGGTCCTTACAAGATGAGAACTGCCTCTCTTTAGAATACATTTATTATAACATTTTCTTTATACCTTTTTACCTTTCTTATAGCACTAACCATAGTCTTGCTTTATGCTTGTATTTTGGTGTACTTGTCTTCCCAACCAAAAGGTAAAAGAATTTTTTTTTTGTTTGAGAAAAGAGCTCATGTCTTATTTATCTTTTTATCTTCCAAGAGCTGAACAATTTACCTTTGCCTTAGGTAAGGGAAGCACAACACAAAGGAGAGCACAAAGAGAGACTTTTGGCTATTTTTATGAAGTATGTATTTTAAATACCAGCATATTACATACTCTATGCCATCTAGATATGTTGTAATGGTAGAAGGAGCACTGTCTTCAAGACCTGAGACCCAGGTTCAGGTGCTTATTACTTGTTGATTTTGGGAGGATAATCTAATCTCTTTGAGCCTTAGTTTCCTCATGAATAATGCTAACTACAAGCCTCAAATGGTTGTTTTAAGGAAAGTGCTTTGTAAACCTCAGAATGTGACAGGTAGCATGTTTTTCAGTGAAGGCTGTTAGTGTAGACAAGGGTTTTGATTTTTAAAGATTACCTATGGTCTGGATAATGCCTCATATTTATTGAACAAATGCATCTGGTTAATGGATCTGGATTCTTTTGGGCTTTTGGTTTTCTGTGGCTTCCCCTGCTAATTGATTACTTCATCATTTTCAGTGAGAATGATCGTTTCAAGGAGTGTCCTGAAATTTCTGGGCATTTATAGTAGAGATATTGAACCCAAACTTTTATCTTCTTACTGCTTTAAATAAATATCATTCCTTCATTGATTAGTAGACTTCCTACCTTCTAGATCTTCTTGCCTGTGCTTGTACAGTGACTCAGAGTATCCTGACTACTCCCTCTGTTTATTGAGAAAGGAGTTGTATTGCCTTATTTTCTATTCTCCTAGACTTTTTTTTAAATACACTAGACGTGTAGATTTTTCAGTGTAGGACATGCTCAGGGAAGAATTTTTCTTCCAATGAAGATGTTGTGACGTCTTTGAAATTTATAGTATTTAGAGAGTCTTGGAGAAAATGAGAAGTGATGTGATTGGCCAAAAGTCATACATAAAGCTAGCATGTTTTAGAGACGAGAGGTAAATATAGGTCTTATTGGTTCATAGCTTCATTGATTTTTAAAAATTTATTCTTTAGTTCATCTTCCATTTAGTGATCTTTTATGTTGTCATTATGTATTTTATTTTTGGTCTGATTATTTGGCCCTTAATAAATTCATATAAATCTTTCCATGATCCTCTAAATCCCTCACATTTCTTGTTTCTTATTGAACAGTAATACTCCATTACATTAATTTAAAATTTTTTTCATTCAGTTCCCCTATAGACGGGTACCCATTTTGTTTCCAAGCCTTTGCAGTCACTAGAAGTATTGTCTTAATATTTTGATGTATATTGGTGATTTGTTGTTGTTTCTAAATTCAGCTTCTTAAGAGTCTAAGGAATAAATATTTGCTCTTTTGTATAAATAAAAACTTACTTTCAGAATGATTAGACCATTTCAGTTGCAAAGAACTTATTTGTGGGTCTGTCTTCCATATAGTTCCATTAAAATATGAAAAATAATTTACTAGAAAGGGAACTTATAATTGTCTGAACCTGTCTTAACTAGGACAGAGTTAAGAGAACAGGGAATATGTAGTTACTTATGATTTCCGTTTGCCTCTGCCTCTCTCCCTTAAATATATTTATTTATTTATTTTT
>JAJPUD010000898.1:186056-204181 GCA_023553655.1 Myrmecobius fasciatus
ATGACAGGTAATCTAATACATGCTAGATAGGATAAATTATATGACAAATACAATACATGTATACATATCTATACAGTTATCTTACTGCACAAGAAACATCAGATCTAGAAAGAGAAGAAGAAAAAAAACAACCTAAGAAGGAAAACAGAATGCATGGAAATATTCACAGAAAGCGTTAAAATGCTGTGTTGTGGTTCACTCTCAGTTCCCACAGGCCTCTCTCTGGATGTATATGACTATCTTCATCGCAGCACAACTGGTTTGAATCACATCATTGTTGAAGAGAACCATGTCCATCAAAATTGATCATCGTATAGTCTTGTTGCTGTGTATAATGTTCTCCTGGTTCTGCTGATTTCACTCAGCATCAGTTCATGCAAGTCTCTCCAATCCTCTCTGAAATCCTCCTGTTGGTCATTTCTTACAGAACAATAATATTCCATAACATTCATATACCATAATTTATTCAGCCATTCTCCAGTTGATGTTTTCCGATTGGGTTTCCAGTTTCTTGCCACTACAAAAAGGGCTGCCACAAACATTTTTGCACATCTGGGTCCCTTTCCTTCTTTAAGATCTCTTTGGGATATAGGCCCAGTAGAAACACTGCTGGGTCAAAGGGTATGCACTGTTTGATAACTCTTTGAGCATAGCTCCAAATTGCTCTCCAGAATGGTTGGATCCGTTCACAGTTCCACCAACAATGTATCAGTGTCCCAGTGTTCCCACATCCCCTCCAACAGCTATCATTATCATTTCCTGTCATTTTAGCCAATCTGACAGGTGTGTAGTGGTATCTCAGAGTTGTCTTAATTTGCATTTCTCTGATCAATAGTGACTTGGAGCACCTTTTCATGTGACTGGAAATAGTTTCAATTTCTTCATCTGAAAATTGTCTGTTCATATCTTTTGACCATTTGTCTATTGGAGAATGGCTTGAATTCTTATATATTTGAGTCAATTCTCTATATATTTTAGAAATGAGGCCTTTATCAGAACCTTTGGATGTAAAAATATTTTCCCAGTTTACTGCTACCCTTCTAATCTTATCTGCATTCATTTTGTTTGTACAAAAACTTTTCAACTTGATATAATCAAACTTATCTATTTTGTGATGAATGATGACCTCTAGTTCTTCTTTGGTCACAAATTCCTTCCCCCTCCACAGGTCTGAGAGGTAAACCATCCTACATTGTTCTAATTTGTTTATAATATCATTCTTTATGCCTAGATCATGAATCCATTTTGACCTTATCTTGGTATATGGTGTTAGGTGTGGGTCAATGCCTAATTTCTTCCAGACTAGTTTCCAATTATCCCAGCAGTTTTTGTCAAATAGTGAGTTTTTATCCCAAAAACTGGGGTCTTTGGGTTTATCGAACACTAGATTCCAATTGTCATTGAGTATTTTGTTCTGTGAACCTAACCTATTCCACTGATCCACTACTCTATTTCTTATCCAGTACCAAATGGTTTTGGTGACCACTGCTTTATAATATAGTTTTAGATCTGGTGCAGCTAGGCCACCCTCATTTGCATTTTTTTTCATTAATTCCCTTGAAATTCTTGACCTTTTGTTTTCCAGATGAATTTTGTTGTTATTTTTTCTAGTTCAGTTAAATAATCTCTTGGGAGTTTGATTGGTATAGCACTAAATAGATAGATTAGTTTAGGTAGTATTGCCATCTTTATTATATTCGCTCGACCTATCCAAGAGCACTTGATGTTTTTCCAATTGTTTAGATCTGACTTTATTTGTGTGGAGAGTGTTTTGTAGTTTTGCTCATATAGATCCTGACTTTCCCTTGGCAGATATATTCCCAAATATTTTATACTATCGATAGTTATTTTGAATGGAATTTCTCTTTGTATCTCTTGCTGTTGCATTTTGTTGGTGATGTATAAAAATGCTGATGATTTATGTGGATTTATTTTGTATCCTGCAACTTTGCTAAAATTGTGGATTAATTCTAATAGTTTTTTAGTTGATTCTCTAGGGTTCTCTAAGTAGACCATCATATCATCTGCAAACAGTGATAATTTGGTTTCCTCATGACCTACTCTAATTCCTTTAATCTCTTTTTCTTGTCTTATTGCCAAGGCTAGCATTTCTAATACAATATTGAACAGTAATGGTGATAGTGGACAACCTTGTTTCACCCCTGATCTTATTGGGAATGGTTCCAGTTTATCACCATTACATATGATGCGAGCTGATGGTTTTAAATAGATGCTACCGACTATTTTAAGGAAAAGTCCATTAATTCCTATACTCTCTAATGTTTTTAATAGGAATGGATGTTGAATTTTATCAAATGCTTTTTCTGCATCTATTGAGATTATCATATGGTTTTTGTTAGTTTGGTTATTAATATAGTCAATTATGTTAATAGTTTTCCTAATATTGAACCATCCCTGCATTCCTGGTATAAATCCTACTTGGTCATGGTGTATTATTCTAGGAATGATTTTCTGTAATCTCTTTGCTAATATTTTATTTAAGATTTTTGCATCAATATTCATTAAGGAGATTGGTCTATAATTTTCTTTCTCTGTTTTTGTTTTACCTGGTTTAGGTATCAGTACCATGTCTGTATCATAAAAAGAGTTTGGTAGGAGTCCTTCATTTCCTATTTTTTCGAATAGTTTATATAATATTGGAGTTAACTGTTCTTTAAATGTTTGGTAGAATTCACATGTAAATCCATCTGGTCCTGGGGATTTTTTCTTAGGGAGTTGATTAATGACTTGTTCTATTTCTTTTTCTGAAATGGGACTATTTAAGTAATTTATTTCCTCTTCTGTTAATCTGGGCAATCTATATTTTTGTAGATATTCCTCCATTTCACTTAGGTTATCAAATTTATTGGCATACAGTTGGGCAAAGTAACTCCTGATTATTGCTCTAATTTCCTCTTCATTGGTGGAAAGTTCTCCCTTTTCATTTTTGAGACTAACAATTTGATTTTCCTCTTTCCTTTTTCTAATTAAATTAACTAGAGGTTTATCTATTTTGTTGGTTTTTTCATAGAACCAACTTTTAGTTTTATTTATTAATTCAATAGTTTTTTTACTTTCAATTTTACTAATCTCTCCTTTTATTTTTAGGATTTCAAGTTTGGTATTTGATTGGGGGGTTTTAATTTGTTCTTTCTCTAGCTTTTTTAGTTGCAAGCCCAATTCATTGATTTTCTTTTTTTCTATTTTATGCAAATAAGCATCTAGAGATATAAATAAGCATCTAGAGATATAAACCTTAAATATATTTAGTGTAAGGTAATCAGAATAGAATCTAGTGAGGTTTTTATTCATCTTTGAAGTTTTAAAGTGATGATTTTGCAAACTTTCTAAAATATTTAGAAAAAAAGACATTTCAGGAATTATTTAGGTTTATATTTAATTTTTCATCACAAAGCCTCTTATACTTAGCACCTGAAATAGAGAAATAGCTTTATCTTGAATGCTACCTTTTTCTGTATTAGTGACTGGATTTTTTTTTTAATTGTATTGGTATCTTTTGCTGCTATCTTACCTACACTTTCCGATGTATTCCCCCTACCCACTTCTTCCCCAGAGAGCCATTCTTTGGAGGAAAAAAAGTTTAGTAAAGCTAATCAGCCCAGGGAAAAGTCTGAAATGATTGTTCTGTACGCGTAGAATCTCTTCTGCCAAGAAGTAACAGGTGATTTCCCATATTTCTTCTTTAAAGCTGTGATTGGCCATTTTCACAGCATTCAGTTTGGATTGTTTAATTATTGATTTTTCCATTTATATCATTGCAGTCATTGTATATATTATTTTCCTAGTTCTTTTTAACTTTGCTTTAGTTCTTAAATTTTAGCATGTTTTGCTATATTTATTGCATTAATAGTTTATTAGCAATGTGATATTCCATTTCATTCCATTACTAACTATGGGAGTTCCTCAAGGCTCCCCAAGGCCTCTTCATTCTGTGTTACCTTAGTGATCTCATTAGTTTCCATGGGTTCAGTTATCATCTCTATGCATGTGATTCCCTGATCTGTATGTCTAGTTCTAATTTTTTTCCTTTTCTGCTCCTTTTTGGCTGTATAACTGGACATCTCTAACTGTATGTTTTGCGGGTATCTAAAAATCAGTGTATATAAACCAGAATTTATTATCTTTTTTTCCCAAGTTCTTTTCCATTTTTAAATCCATATTACTGTTGAGGGTCATCTGCATTGTTAACATCAGTGTTTTCCTCACATTTTAATCTCACTCCATATATCTGATATGTTGCAAAATCTCGTCCTTTCTACTTTTACAAAATCTCTAGTATCTTCCCTTTTCTTCACTCATACAATCATAACCCTGGGTTTTACCCTGTTGACCACTTTGTTGGACTATTGTAAATAGCCTTCCAATTTTTCTTCTTGTTGCATTCTCTTAGTCATTTCAATTCATATATTTTCCACTCCATGAAGATGATTTATCTTTTTTAAAAATAGATTTTTACTTAGTTATATATTTGCCAATTACATGTAAATTAAAAAAAACAATTATTAAAAATGAGTTCTAAATTCCCCCCCTTCCCTGTTGTCTCTCCTCCTTCCTTAAGAAGGTAGTTTGATGTCAGTTGTATGTGTGAAGTCATAAAACATTTCCATATTAGGCATGTTGCAAAAGAAAATACAGATAAGAAGTCCTACTCTCCCCAAATAAAGTTAAAAATTATGCCTCAATTCACATTGAGTCCAAAAGATTTTCTTTTTGGAGATGGAGAACATTTTTATTCATTGGTTCTTCTGAATCATCCTGGATCATTGTCTGGGTCAGGATAGCTGATTGAAGTTGATCATTCTTAACAATATTGCTGTTATTGTGCGTAGTGTTCTCCTCAATCTGCTCATTTCACTTTGTATCAGTTCACATAAGTCCTCAGGTTTTTTGAAACCAGAGGATAATTTTTCTAAAGCAAGAAAGCATGTCCATAGCACCCAGACCCTTTTTGATCAAAGAACTCTAGTGCCTCCCTTTTCTTCTAGGATCAGATAAAGCCCTTGGGCATTTAAACCTGTTTCATAATCTAACTCCTTCCTACCTTTCTGGTCTTTTTCCATTTTTTTGCCCTTCATGACCTACTTGCTGTTACTTTGCTGTGTTACTCCATTTCCCTTAGTTGTGCCTTTTTACTGGTTGTCCCGGATGCCTGTTAATACTTTTTAGAAATTTCCTTGGCTTTTGAGACTCAGCTCACATTTCACCTTCTGAAGAAGGCCTCTGCCCTCAGCTACTAATACCTCCCACATCTGATTATTTTCTATTTAATCTGTATGTAACTTAACATGTATACCTAGTCATTTACATATTTATCCTCTCCTCTCTCTCCTTTTTAAAATGCATACTTCTTGAGAGCAGATACTTTTTTTTTCACTTTGTATTTTCAGCTCTTAGTATCATGGGACATGATATAATAATACACATAAAACAATAATAATAGCTAGCATTTACATAGCATTTTAAGGTTTGCAAAAGTATTTTACGTATATTAATTAATTCATTGGTCCTCACAACAACCTTCTGGGGTAGGTAGGTACTTTATATCCATTTTACTGATGAAACTGAGGCAAATTAAGTGATTTGTCCTATGTCACACAACTGAGGTGGAATTCCAAATTTGAGTCTTCTTGATTTCAAGTCCTGTCCTATGATTGTCAAATTTATAATGGTTGACTGACAGTGACATTTATGTACCACAACTTTTTTAGCGCCCTTCTCTTTCTTTAGTTCTACAAAAAGTTATGCTATAAATATTTTGGTGGGACTCTGGTTTCTTCAAGACTATGTCAGTATAGCATAAGACTATGGCCCCTTGAGCTACATGTTCTATCTGGTTAAGGTTAGAGAGGCTTATAAGCAGAGGATTTCTCATCTGGTGATATTTTTTAACTACAGCAATCTCTACTCAGGTAGAGATCTATTGGTATTATTTGAATCCATACCCAAAGCAATGAAATAAGTTTTTTTGGAGTATTGACTTTTAAGAGCTTTTGAGAGTCAGCACTTAACAGCCTCATGACATCAAAGGGGGATCCCTTTATTCTTTTCTTTACATCTATTTCCTTACAGAAAAATGTTACCTTGAAACATTTTGATTCTTTAAGTCTGTGACACATGTAGTCTATGAAAAATAAGATTGGCCAACAACAAATAAAAGAACCTCACCAATTCTTACGTTTGTGTTGGGGAAATAAGGTGGGAACTTCATCTGAAATTACTTAGTATATTACGATACAAAATCAACTTAAATTTGGAAAATTCTCTTTTAAAACGTTATTGCCACCTTATGGTAGTTGGAACAGAATTTTAGAAAATGGAAAGTTTTGTAAACCATTATCTTTATGCCTTAAAACTTATCTAAATAAGTGTCTATCTGTTTATTGGTCTTTGTTTAATATCTGTTTATGTCAGTTCCCTGCTCAAAAACCTTCCTAGGCTTCTTATGGCATATTAAATCAAGTCCATACTTCTAAGTTTAGCATTCAAGGCCTATCTTAAGACAGCCTTTCTGTCTTCTATAACTACTCTTGATGTATCTTATGTATCAGCCAAACAGGTCTGGTTGCTATTTCCTCAAGAATAACTAATACTTTTTTATTTGTTTACAAAGCTTTTTTCTACCCTTCCTTCTCCCTCATTTCTTTGCTGCCCAGTTCCAGCTTTTAAGTCCCAACTTTTAAGACTTTATGACTAGTTCAAACATGAAATAGCAAAGGAAAGCAGTGTCACTGATTTAAAAAGTATTTAGTGATTGTTTTAACTTCTATCATATTACTTGCCTTATTGATGGTTGGGGAGAATTTGGAATTCTAAATTAAAAAAATAATGTTATAACATTTTTTACATGGGATGGGAAATATTTAATGAAATAAATAAAGCATATTTAAAAAAATGTGAGAAAGGGAGGGTTCAGTGAAGGGAATTCAACACCAAATAGGATTTTATATCTGATTGTAGAGGTGATAGGGAATCACTGGAATTTACTGAGTATGGAGTGGCATGGCACCTGTACATTAGAAAAATCATTTTAGTGACTGGATAGACAGTGGTCTTCAATGGGGAGAGACATTTTTTTGGGAATATTTTCTTCGATAGGAACTATTTAATGAAATAATTTTTTTTTATAAAAATCTGTAATGGGCAATAAGGTATAAGAAAAGTAGGGCAATGAAGGACATTGAACACCAAAAAGGATTTTATATTTGATTTTGTTGGAAGTACAGGGAACCAGTAGGATTTACTGAGTGTGGAGTGACATGGTATGACCTGTATGTTAGGGAAATCACTTGGGAGACTGAATGGACAGTGGACTGGAGATTTTCTTTTTGTGTGGGGAGAGGCTTATGATAGGGAGAACAATCAGAAGTCTGTTGTAGTAATCTAGGTATGAGATGAGGGCTTTGTAAGAGAAGGGGGCGTATTGAAGAGATGTGCAAAGCTGAGATGGACAGGTTTTAGCAAGAGATTGTATGGGAGGTGAGAGATAAGAAGGAGTGAGTCAAGGATGATGCTTAGGTTGTAAACCTGAGGGATTAGAAGGATGCCATCAACAGTGTTAGGGATGCTAGGAAGAGGGTGGAGGGTTTAGGGAGGAAGATAATGAGTTCAGTTTTGCACATGTTGAATTTAAGATGTCTACTGGACGTCTAGTTAGAAATGTTGGAAGGGCAGTTGGAGATGAGAGACTGAAGGGGAGCAGAGAGGTTGGGGCAAGAAAGGTAGGTCTGAAAGCCATCATAAAGATGGCAATTGGGGTTAAGTGACTTACCTAGGGTCACACAGCTAGAAGGATGTCTTGAGAGACATCCATCATTAGTAAGTTTGATCTGGATGAAGATACAGCAAAGCAGACTGAAAAGGATTAATCAGATAGTGTGGAGAATTAGGAAAGAATGATGTTTCAAAAACCTAGAGAGAAGAGAATGATTGACGTCAGAGAAGAATGAAGATCAAGAAAAGACCTTTCCTCAACTATCCAAATATATTCCTTTGTGGTACCCTTGTGTTTCTCGAAGTGTGATCCAGAGAATCCAGGGGGTTCTGAAATTGTTTCAGAAGGTCTACAAATTCAAAATTAGTTTTTGTTCCTCACATGGTAAATATCTATAAATACAACCTACAAAAACTAGTGGGAAAGAAAAAAGTAAGAAGCTATGTTTAAGTGTCTGAATAGGCTTTGTATAGGAGTTCTTCATCTTTCTTGTGTCATGGATCCCTTTGGGAGACTGGTGAATAGAATAATGCATAGAACAAAATTTGGAAGATTACAGAGAACACCCTATACCAAGATAGGGTCGAAATGGGTTCATGATTTAGACATAAAGGGTGATATTATAAGTAAATTAGGAGAACAGGGGATAACCTACCTCTCATATCTGTGAAGGAAAGAATATATGGCCAAAGAAAAACTAGAGAACATTATGAAATGAAAAATGTATAATTTTGATTATATTAAATTAAAAAGGTTTTGTACAAACAAAACCAATGCAGACAAGATTAGAAGGGAAGCAGAAAACTGTGGGAAAATTTTTACATACAAGGGTTCTGATAAATACCTTATTTCTAAAATATATAGAGAATTGACTCAAATTTATAAGAATATAAGCCATTTTCCAATTGACAAATGGTCAAATAATATGAACAATTATCAGATAAACACATGAAAAAATGCTCTAAATCACTATTGATTAGAGAAATGCAAATTAAAACAACTCCAAGGTACTACTTTCTACCTCTCAGACTGGCTAAGATGACAGGAAAAGATAATGATAAATGAGGAGTTGTTGGAAAATTTGGACACTTAATACGTTGTTGGGGGAAGTTGTGAACTGATTCAACCCCAACAAGAAGATTATGTGATGGACTTGGCTTTTTTCAACGATGAGATGATTCAGGCAAATTCCAAAAGACTTGTGATGGAGAGACCCATCTGCATCTTTGGAGAGAATTATGGGGACTGAATGTGAATCACAACATAGTATTTTCATTTTTTTTGTTATTGTTGATTGCTTGCTAGTTTTTTTCTTTCTCATTTCCCCCCTTTTTATCTGATTTTTCTTGTGTAGCATGATAAATGTGGAAATATATTTAGAAGAATTGTACATGTTTAACCTATATTGGATTGCTTGTTGTCTAGGGGAAGGGAAGAAGTGGAGAGGGAGGGTGAGATATTTGGTATACAAGATTTTGCAGGGGTCAATGCTGAAAACTGTCTTTGCATGTATTTTGAAAATAAAAAACTTTTATAAAAAATCTCATCCTCAAGTGATTAATGTTGAATTTTTTGAGGAAGCTTATTTTCACAGCTTAGTCTTTAACAATATGAACCCGCTTGTTGAAATAGGATCAGTTTTTCTCTCTATACATCCTGAAGGATTCAATTTCTCAGTATGAATGGTCTTCAACAACCCTTGTTACAGACTTGTCTTCCTGTGGTTTTTTTTTTTTTTAAAGCACAAGATGTTACAAGAGATGTTATGCAGCCTGGGTGGTATTTGGAAATGATGCCTTTTCACATGAAATCGAAGCTGGAGAAAAGACTTTTTTTGAGTAAAGAATAATATTTCTTTATGTAAAATTATAAAAAATTCCAAGTATGCTTGCATATATTTTCTTAACTTATCTTCACAATAATCTTAGTACTATTTTCCTTATTTACTAATAAAGAAACTGAGGTATAGTCACATTTTGACCTGCCCAGAACTCACTGATAACTGAATCAGTAATTGGAACTCGGGCTTCCTGCCTATCATGTCAGTTACTTTTTCACTAGATGAGATTAATATTTCCTAACGACTGAACCTGTTGGGAGCTATGGAATTTATTGTAATGGGCTCACAAATTCATATAGGCACCAGTCAGTGCCATTTTGATCTTAATCCAGTAAACTGTGACATGCATAATGGTTTGTGTATTGATGACTTTATATTTTTGGTACTTCATTTTTGCCTAATAGGAAAACAATTAATTTTTACGCAGAAACACCCAACTTACCCAGCTCTATAATTCTGGATACCCAGACCCTGTTTGATAAAGTTGTGAGATGCTGAATTTCACTTCCCACAGAATGTTTGTGAAAGAGAATTTTCTGTACTTGTTGCATTGAAATCTGAATGCCAAAACAAATTTTTAGTATTAGATTTAAGATTGAGACTTTTATTGCTTCAAAGATTTTTAGTTTCTAGAAGCTATACAATAGTACTGGTCAGCTCATTGAATGATTGCACACACACACACACATATAAATATAAAACTGCATATATCTTCTGTAACCTGAATAAATGATTTTTTGCCCAACTGTCTATTAGGTCTTTTTCAGATTTATATGAAAGCTATCATGATTCATGAAATTCAGTCATATACTGGTGGTAAAATGGTTTTGAGTGTGAAGTGGTCCTTGAAAGTTTCTGATGCTACAAGGAATCTTTTATATTAAAAAGCTGGGAAATATTCTATTAGAACTTTGATTCTAATTACTTGAGACACTTCCCTAGAATACCTATTGTTGGCTACATATATGTCTATTTAAGAGAAAAAAACTTCGTTGTAATCACTCACTTTTGAAATGTGCTTGCTCAGTTTAACAAATTCAATATTTAACATTTGTTAAATACCTACCATATGCAAGGCACTTTGATAAGACTGGGGATATAGACAAAAACAAATGGTCACTTCCCTTAAGGAGCTTGGATTTTTTTGGGGGGACTAAGCATACAAAAAATACAGATAAGTAAATATATTCATTAAATAATATAAACTAGCACTAACAAATGGGAGAATCAGGAAAAGCCTCACTTATTCCCTATCTTTAAAATGAGGAGATTGGACTGGATGGCTTCTAAGGTCTCTCCAAATATAAATTTGTGATGTTTTTCTGGCTCAGTGTCCAGCTAGACACCAGTAGCTTGGCAGCCTTCTACAATCCTGTCTCCTGTCTGTGTCTGCTTTCCCCGGGTTTCTTACTCTAGTGTTGGTCTCCTCAGGAGGGGAGTCAGACTGTCAGCCCTTCAGTTCCCTCGGTCCTTTTCAGATTGCTGAGGAACAATCCTGTTTTTTGGCTTTAATCTAAGGAGTCTTTTCTAATGGAAGGACAATGGAAAGTGGTGCTTCTAGCACAAAGGTGTATCATCTATGGAAAGTCAGCTTTATTCTCACACAGGACAGAAAATGCTGAGCTTTAATAATTGGTGAGTAGTTAGTCTCTAGGTCTTGTTGAGACCTGTGTCACCTCATAAGCTCTTTTGTATTTCTCTAACACCCAGTACAATTTAATTGATAATGAGTGGGTGCCTTCTTCCTTCTTCTCCAGACTGCCTCCTAGCACTATTTCTGCAGCTAATGATGCTTATGCTTAGGGAAGGTGCCAGCTCTCTTTTGAGATCTTACCATTGTACCAAAGGAAAAAAGACAAAAAACAAGAAACGGTTCCATCCCAGATAACCTAAGATTATAAGCTAATGGCTTGTGGCTTGGTGTGGGGAAGACTTTCCCATTCCCTTCTGGGGTTCAGGGGTACCTTTATACTTCAGGGTCAGAGTGCCTCAGCAGCCAGGGAAATGAGGCCTTATGGCTGACAGAAAGCAGAGGTTATCTGACTTAGCTTTGAACTGGGTTACAGTGGGAAGGCCCCCCTACAATGTTTGTTTAGGAGTAGACATACCTAAAGCCTCAGAGAAATAGACTGGAGTGGCAGCTGAATAAAGGGAATGGAGGGAGGGCATCATTAGTAACTAGTCCTTGAAGATTTGCCAAGTTCTGTATAGCTATTAACTCTCTTTATTCTTAACATATCTGGGAAATAGGTGCTATTATCTTGCTTATTTTACAATTGGGGAAACTGAAGCTCTAGGAAGTTAAGTTATTTAGGGTCACAAAGCTAGTAGCTATCTGAGATAGGATTTGATCCCAAGTCTTTTTGATTTCAGAATTAGATTGTCTATGTGCCACTTAGCATTATGATTGTTGGATTGAGGGGCTCTTACAATTCATCTAGTTCAGGCCCCTCCTTTTTGTAGATAAAGAGACTAAGGCCTATAGAATTTTTTTATTAAAGCTTTTTATTTACAAAACAAATACATGGGTAATTTTTCAACATTGATCCTTGCAAAGCCTTCTGTTACAAATTTTTCTCTCCTTCCTCCCACCCCCTTCCCTGGATGGCAGGTAGTCTAATACATGTTAATTTTGTTAAAATACATGACAAATTGAATATATGTATACATATTTATATAGTTATCTTGCTGTACAAGAGAAATCAGATGTACAAGAAAAAAAAACAAACCTGAGAAGGAAAACAATGCAAGCAAACATCAATAGAGAACATGAAAATATTATGTTATGGTCCACATTCACATCCCTCTCCCTGGGTGTGTATGGCTTTGTTCATCACTGAACATTTGGAATTGGTTTGAAACATCTCATTGTTGAAGAGGGCCATGTCTATCAGAATTGATCATCATATAGTCTTCTTGTTGTTGTGAGGCCTATAGAAATTTAAGTGATTTGCGTATGGTCGCTTCATACAGTTATCGCTTCCACATTCCACTAGGGTGCAAATACCTTTGTGATCCAGCAAATGCACATAAAAATGTTTTGGCCCTCCCTTCCCGAGAAGAAGTCTGATTTTTTTCTTTTTCTTTTATGGGATGTTTACAGTACATTATAAAATTTGGGTTGATAATATACATTTGTGAATTTCTAAACTTTTTCTGTGTCATCTGATCTTTACATGTAAGTCTACAGTTTTCTACAAAACTCCCTCCAAAATTTCCATTTAATTTTTTATGCCAAGTTACAATATATCGAAACCCCAGGGGAAAGTCAGGAAGTGGTAGCATACCTCTAATTCAAAACCAGGTTTTTTTGATGACAAATGTTGTGTCTATTGCATTGTACTGCCTTAATCCTATGATTCTATGTAAGTAATATGTTTTAAAGTTGTGCTTTGAAGGGAAAATAGGATTGCCAAGAGATAGAAGTGAGGAGAGTGCCTTTCAGATGTTGGGAGCAATCTATGCAAATGTAGGGGCATGAGAGATGGAAGGTTATAGGAAATGGAGATTAAGCTAATTTAACTGGAATGGAGAGTAAGTGAAGAAGAATGATAAGAACTAGTTTAGGAAAGATATGTGGAAAACCATATTTTGGAAGACTTTAGATGCCAGGTGGAGGCCTTAGTATTTTGAGTAATATTACCAATAGTAAATTATCCCTCCCCCAATTTTTTTTGAATAGGAAAAACTATTGTTAGACATGGTTCTGAGTATTTTTCTGTGGTGTTTAACTCATGAGCTAAAAAAGTGAAGGGTTTAACAGTGATTCAGGTCTGCCTTCTCTTTCTGCTGAAGACAAGATGTGTAACATGGGTTGTCTGAGCTTATTCATAAGTCATCCTGGATTTCAGTGTGTAATAGAATACATGTGAGTAGAAGTGTGCTTGCATGCATGCAAGATGATAAAAGAAGAAGATTGTAAATGTTGGAGGGACTGTGGGAAAAACAGGTTTTACTAGTGCATTGTTGGTGCATCTGTGAATTAGTCCAGCCATACTGGAAGGCAGTTTGGAATAATGCCCAGAAAATTAATCATTTTCTATACACCCTTTTATCCAGCTATACTACTACTACTACACTTATACCTGAAAAAAAGATCAAAGAAAGAGATTACTTATATGTACAAAATTTTGATATTAGCACTTTTTATGGTGGCCACATTGAAGAAACGACAACTGTGATATGTTAGTGTAATGGAAGTCTTATTGTGTTTTAAGAAATGATGAAATAGATAATTTCAGAGCAGTCAGAGAAGAGTTTTGTGAATTGATGCAGAGAAAGTGATCAGAGCTTGAAGAGTATATAATGGTAACATTATAGAGGAAAACAACTTTGAAATACTTTAGAACAGTGGTAAACCAGAAAGTCAAAAGAATGAAACATTCTCCCTTTCTGACAGAGATGATAGACTTTAACATACAGAAAAAGGCACATTTTTAGGCATGGAAAATATGGGAATTGATTTTGTTGAACTGTGTAAAGATGTACTGAGAAATTTATTTTTAATTTTTTGGATATTTTATTTTTTCTTGAGTTAAATATAAAAACAGTTTTTAACATACATTTTTAAAAGTTTCAAGTTCCAAATTCTCTCCTCTCACTTCCACCTTCCTAAGATAGTAAGCAATTTGATTAAGGTTATATAAGTGTAATCATGCAAAATATATTACCATATTAGTCATATCATGAAAGAAGACCCAAAGGAAAAAAAACATGAAAAAATATAAGCAGTCCAATTCCTATCAGTTCTTTCTCTAGAGGTAACTAGCATTTTTCATCATGAGTCCTTTGAAATTGTCTTGAATCATTGCATTGTTGAGAATAGCTAAATAATTCAAGCATTGCTGTAATTCTGGCTTTGCTCACTTCACTTTGCATCAGTTTGTGTAAATCTTTTCAGGATTTTCCAAAATTACTCTGCTCATAATTTCCTGTAGCACAATAGTATTCCATTAGAAGCGTTGAATGAAGAAATTGAAAAAAAAAATTGTTCATTGGAGAAGAGACAGATGACAAAAAAAAGACATAAAATGACCACAACAATATAAATAAAGTCAATGTGGAAAGTGAGAAAAAATGGTTATCAATAACCAGTGATTTGGGGAGAACCAGTGCCCCTCCCTGCCATTTTTCTAAAGTCCTAATTTTAAAAGTTTGGTTTTATGAAGGACATTACTGATAAAGAGATGGGACTAATTTTCTGGTTGAGATCCTAGGATGGGGTAGCTATTGTGTTCTAATCTGGTTTGGGCGGAACCAAGATTATCCAAAGCTGGGTTTAAGAATTAAATGACATAATCAAAGTTCAAATTCAGCCCCTCATTGTAATATTCATTCTCTCATTAATTATTAGTCTATCAGAATTGATTACCAACCTGGGAACATTTCTCTTCCAAAAGGACATATGCTAAGATGATGGTCTTTGGTTTAAGAGAGTGCCAAATGATCATCCTTTTGTTAAAATTCATCATTGATAAGATGATTAAATTACCGAGAAATTATGTTTCTTGAACCTTTTTAATCTTCAGAAGAAGCTACAAAACTTTGAGTTTTGTTTTACTATTTGTTAGGAAGCATTTGTTATGTAAAAAAGAATATATTAATAAAATTTTTTAAAAAATGGAGAATAGCACACATTTTTTTTAAAAAAGGTGATAAAATGTAGTCTTTTGCAGTTTAATTTTAAATTTTTTTCTTACAGAATAGTTAGATCAGTTTATAATTCCAGTTAACTCAGAAGTTATATATATATATCACTATTATTTTAGAAAAATTTGTTCATGTGTGATATTGAGGTGAAAAGTTAATACCAATAGTGACATCTGGTGGTTCCTTTATATTTCTGATAATTGTAAATTCAATTTTTGCTTGGAAGTTGTAGGAAATTCTAATTAAAAATTATGTGAACTAATAATTTTTCACATTTAGAATATTTTTATCACTCAGACATTAAAAAGCAGATGGCATATCTAAAACTTATACTTCATGATTAGATTTTGTTTTTATCCTTATCTGTACTGAACAGTTCCTTTTATCAGTGTGCATTTTATATTTTTTGTTTCCTAAGAATTGCATCTGCTTGAAATCTGAATTAACATAGTACTAAACTAAAAAAAAAATGTTTAGGCATGAAAAATAGGGGAAAAAAACCTGAACTCTAAAATGAGAAATCAACTCAGAGGCAAAAAAATCTACCCATGGACAAAGAATACTTGCAAATGACACACTCTTTACCATATTAGGTTTTATCTAAGGTAAGCAAACACCTGTGGCTTTTGATTGTAGCACTATTGCAAAATTTCAAGTTATAATTAGGGTATAGATCTAGGCCACATTTTTATGAGAGGTCTTCTCTCAGTTGCTCATTCAGCCTTAGATTTTTTTCACAGCTTTAAATTTATGACATACCTATGACAGATGCACACAAATACAAACATAGTTGTATTATTCTGTATTCTGTGAATTCTGTATGTTGTGCCTTTAAATGAATACAATAGGGACAATAAATATTTTTTTGCAACTTTTTTTTTCTATGTGTTTAGTTAGGCCAAACTGATTTGATTGATTCTCATTTAGGAGGTGTTGCCCTGTTCTTGGGCATGGTGTCAGCACAGTGTTATTTACAAACAAGCATGACTGAAGGACTTTTCCATCTATTGGAAATCACATGAAAGCCTGTCCCCAATAGTATCCTCATTCAGCATAATTTTGATGTTGTGGAGGTAGTTCTCAAGAAACACCTTTCAAGTGAAACCACCTTTATCCTCCCCATCCCTATCTATTCTCCACATAATTGCTAAATGATATTTGTAAAGCAGAGGCCTGAATTTTTTTTGTAGTTTCCTATCACCTTGAGATAAAAATACAAATTCTTTTGTTTAACATTTAAAGACTTTCATAATTGATTCTTATTTTTATTTTCTTACTCCTGGAAAGCCATTTCCTTATCCAAACTAGCCTACTTGTTCCCCACAGATAAATTTCTTAAATCTGTCCCCTTGCATAGTCTTTCCAGCATGTCTTGGAATGTTTTCTCTAGTTTCCATTACCTATTTGAATATGTAATTTAGCCATCATAGAGTCATTGAGACATTTACCAAACTTCCCAGTTGTTAATGTTCTTGTCAAGTTTGTATTTTATATTTTAAGAATGTTTACTTAAATATATTGTATTGCTTTCCTCGGATTTCCATCCTTAAATTCCCAAGAATGATTTTACTTAGTTGCATGTGTCTCTGAATTGGATTTTTTCTTTACTGCTGTTTTATGAAATAGTAGTGATAACCTTTTGTCTTTCTTCAAAAAGTTAAGTTTGTTTTGACCTTGGCTATCATATCTTTTCATTTGGTTAAATCAGTCAAATACTTGTTACTTGTGACTAATTAACCTTTTTTGGGGGGAGTTTTGGTAATTTATTTATGAAATTTTTATAAATGGTGTTGATGTTATTTCTTATCCATTTCTCATTTTTGGCTTTAGTAATAAAAAAATTTAGATTAGAGTTTGATTTCAAATTATATATTTTTCTCCTAGCTTTGGGTTCATTTGAATCTTTGCTCTATGTAATATTTTTTTTTTATGAAGCTTTTTATTTACAAAACATATGAGTGACCTTTCAACATTGACCTTTGCAAAAAAACTTTTTTTTCCCAAGCTTTTCCTTTCCTTCCCCCCACCCCCCACCCCTAGATGACAGGTAATCTAATACATGCTAGATAGGATAAATTATATGACAAATACAATACATGTATACATATCTATACAGTTATCTTACTGCACAAGAAACATCAGATCTAGAAAGAGAAGAAGAAAAAAACAACCTAAGAAGGAAAACAAAATGCATGGAAATATTCACAGAAAGCATTAAAATGCTGTGTTGTGGTTCACACTCAGTTCCCACAGGCCTCTCTCTGGATGTATATGACTATCTTCATCGCAGCACAACTGGTTTGAATCACATCATTGTTGAAGAGAACCATGTCCATCAAAATTGATCATC
This sequence comes from Myrmecobius fasciatus, assembly GCA_023553655.1. NCBI lineage: Eukaryota > Metazoa > Chordata > Mammalia > Dasyuromorphia > Myrmecobiidae > Myrmecobius > Myrmecobius fasciatus. The sequence continues at coordinate 203,628 of JAJPUD010000898.1, forward strand.
GTATAGTCTTGTTACTGTGTATAATGTTCTCCTGGTTCTGCTGATTTCACTCAGCATCAGTTCATGCAAGTCTCTCCAGGCCTCTCTGAAATCCTCCTTTTGGTCGTTTCTTACAGAACAACAATATTCCCTAACATTCATATACCATAATTTATTCAGCCATTCTCCAATTGATGGGCATCTTTTCAATTTCCAGTTTCTTGCCACTACAAAAAGGGCTGCCACAAACTATTTATTTATTTATTTATTAAATAAATTTTTTTTTAAATTTTATTTGCATAACATATGTGTGGGTAATTCTTCAACAATAACCCTTACATAGCTTTCCGTTACAAATTTTTCCCCCAACTCCCCACCCCTCCCCTAGATGGCAGGATATCCACTACATGTTAATTATGTTAAAATATTGGCAAATCAAATATACGTATACATATTTCCAAACTTGTCATTGTTGTGCCACAAACATTTTTGCACATGTGGGTCCCTTTCCCTCCTTTAAAATCTCTTTGGGATATAGGCCCAGTAGAAACACTGCTGGGTCAAAGGGTATGCAC
>JAJPUD010000898.1:214919-241500 GCA_023553655.1 Myrmecobius fasciatus
TGGGGCCCCAGATTTTGAAACATTTAGAAACTAAGAAGACTGCTGGGGCCCCAGATTTTGAAACATTTAACTAGATTCAAGCTACTTGCACCTGGAAGAGTGGGCAATAGCAGCCTGCTTTTTTTCCCCCTGCTATTAACTGCCCATCACATAGGAACTAACAAAAGCCCTATTTGGGCCTATTTCTAAAATCATCAAAATAGTTTATATATATGTAATTTAAGTAAAATTGCATGTGTTCTGTTGATATGTCTAAAAAGGGGAGAAAATTTTATAACTACTTATAGAAGGATGAGAGTTTGGAGGCTTTGAAATAAAGCTTATCTGATTTGAATTAGGAAACAAATCACTTTTATGACTGGTAGCAGTTTTCTTTTGACTAAAGATTGTACTATATTTTTGTTTATTTTGTAACAAAAATTATACTTTAAATATTCAATTTGTGTGTCAGTTTTATTTGGAATTAGTAAAATTAATATTAAGAAAGTACTTTTCCAATTTCGTACCAGTTTCATATTGATTTAAAACCTGAAAGGGTATGTATATATGGATTCTGTCAAAGCAAATTGATGTTTTCATATATATGATCAGATTTTCAAGCTCAAAGGAACTTTTGTGATCTAGTTCAATCCCCATGATTTTCAGAGACTTCATGTGGTTGAATAACTTGCCTGAGGTCACATAGTCATTATTTGTCAGCTAGGGAACTTGATCCTAGCTTACTGATTAGAAAGCTGTGTTCTAATACCCTACTCTTTTTTAAAAAATAAAAATTAGAATCATGTTATTTTTTTAATTTTATTTGCAAAACATACATATGGGTAATTCTTCAACATTAACCCTTACATAGCTTTCTGTTACAGATTTTTCCCCCCAGCTCCCCACCCCTCCCCTAGATGGCAGGATATCCACTACATGTTAATTATGTTAAAATACTTGGCAAATCGAATATATGTATACATATTTCCAAACTTATCATTGTTGTGCAAGAAAAATCATATCTACATAAAATAGACATATCAGATAAAGGAAACACAATGTAAGCAAACATCAATCAAGAGTATGAGAATGTTATGTTGTGGTCCACATTTCACATCCCTCTCTCTGGGTGTATATGGCTTTCTTGAGTGAACAATTGGAAGTGGTTTGAAACATTTCGTTGTTGAAGGGAGCCATGTCCATCAGAATTGATCGTCATATAGTATTGTTGTTGCCGTGTATAATGATCTCCTGGTTCTGCTCATTTCACTCAGCATCAGTTCATGCAAGTCTCTCCAGGCCTCTCTGAAATCGTCCTGCTGGTCATTTCTTACAGAGCAATAATATTCCATAATATTCATATACCATTATTTATTCAGCCACTCTCCAATTGAAGGGCATCTATTCAGTTTCCAGTTTCTAGCCACTACAAAAAGGGCTGCCACAAACACTCTTGCGAATCGTGTTTTTTTTTTAATAATTTTTATTGCTAACTTTTGTTTATACATTGTCTAAATTTCTCCATCTGTTTCTCACATTCCCCCTTCGTAGAGAGTCATCATATGACATGAATAAAAATCACATATTCTTAAAATTAGAAGAGAACTTAGTCACCTTGGCCAGCCCTTTCTTGATGTCAGTTCTTTTTACATTTAGCACCAATAAGTAGTCATCTGCTTTGTATGCCTTTAGTTGTGGAGAGTTCACAAAGTAGCCGCATGTCATTTCAGGGCAGAGTTATTTATTAGGAAGTCCTTATGTATTTTGAGGTTAAATGTAGTTCTCTGGTCTTTAATAAGTTTTCCTTTTTAAAGAAAGGAAATGATTATGCTAAAGGAGGGATTCTTATTCTGAGGTCCATGGACCATGAATTTGAGAAAAACATTTGCAACTTTTTTTCACTACTCTCTAGCTGAAATTTAGTATTTCTTTCAATTATTTATAAACCTTACTTTCTGAGTAGGTATCCATAGACTTTCCCAGATTTCCAGAGGTGTTCATGACACACAAAAAAAGTAAAGATTCATATAAATGGACAGATGTCTAGCTGAATTTATGGGGGAAGATGTTTTGCAATTACTCCTGACTTTAAAAAAGTTTTGGTTCCTCAGATCACACTTTCCTCATTTATTTAAAAATCCTATTCTTATAAAACATCCATCAGTGTTACCAGACTGCCAGAGTGGTCCATGACACAAACACGTTAAGAATTAAGGCAAAGACTCATCTTCTTGAGTTTAAATCTGGCCTGAGACACATCATCTATGTGACTCTGGGCTAGTGACTTAACCCCTGTTTGCCTCAGGTTCCATATCAGGTAAAAGGAGCTATATAAGGAAATGGCAAACTGTTCTAGTATCCTTGCCAAGAAAACTGAAAATGGGATCACAGAGTTGAATATGAGCAACAAAATAAAGATTTAGAGATCATTCAGTGTAATTTGACTTGTAGTGTCATGTTACAGTTCAGGGGGAGGCTTTATTGATTTTTAAAAAATTCTTTTAAACCAGCTGCAAATATTTTGGTGTCAGGACCCCTTTAACTGTCCTAAATTATTGAGATATGCCTAAAGAACTTTTGTTTAGGTATGTTCTCTCTGTCTCTCTGTGTCTGTCTCTCTGTCCCTCTCTCTTTCTGACCGTCTCTCTATTCCCCCAATATGTATATATTATTAGAAATTAAAATGTTTTATCAAAATAATTGTGACTTCAAGGACCACTTGAAAGGATTTCTGTGAATCACATTTTCAGAACCATTGCTTTAAACAATGAGGAAGCTTGATAAGGTGATACTTCTTTTTCTTCTCACTATCTTGTGCTGTTTTTCTGTGTATAGACTCAGTTATGCCAAGCCAAAGTGAGTTTGAGGCAATATAAAAGATCAAAAAGGTCATATAGAGAAGTTTCTTTTAATCTGGGGTTGGAATAAGAAAATGATAGATTGACAGGTCATCTATAATATGAACAGTGGTAATTGCAAGCAGTTTTCTTCTACTTCCTGGCATTACATGTTCATTTTGGAAATAGTTCATGTAATTTTTGAATTATACAGAATTCTGCAATAGTAGAGTAACCTTTATCAAAAGAGATCAGATCTAATAGCATATGCAGCATTTTATCACTCTCTCATTCTTATGAAATGAGGATGAATTATATATGTCTATATTTTCTCTGTTTAAATCCCTTTATTCTTCCCAAATTGATTTTTTCTCTTATCCCAACAGAGATAATTCCAGAACTTCTCAAACCTCCTGCACCATACATCTTCCTAGCCTCTCATTGAAGGATCTTACCTCATACTTTGCTGAGAAAATAAAGACTATTTGATAAAAGTATATCATCTAGTTCTCTGCATCTTGAAACCCCTAACTTCAGTTTTCATTTTTCTCCATACACAATAGTCTTGGAAAAAAAGGCTTATTATGATACACATACACTCTGTTACATCCTCTCCTGCACCGACAGATTGCCCTCATAATCATTCTTCTTTTCTTCCTAATTTCCAATTTATCCCTTCCTTGTATTTCATACTTAATGCTCTTATTCTTTTTTTTTTTTTTTTTTTTTTTGCTTTTTGCTGAGGCAATTGAGGTTAAGTGATTTGCCCAGGGTCACACAGCTAGGAATGTTAAGTGTCTGAGACCAGATTTGAACTCAGGTCTTCCTGACTTCAGGGCTGGTGCTCTATCCACTGCCCCACCTAGCTGCCCCAATGCTCTTATTCTTAAAAACGTTTACTAAACTCTAGTATTCCCTCAAATTGTTGTCCTGTATCTTTGTTTTTTTCATACCTAAAGTATATTTGTGGTGTCTGCTTCATTCCCTTCATCAGCTTATGAGTTCCTCATTTGCATTTGTCTTCCAAACTTATCATTTAAGGGAAACTTCTATTTCCAGTTATGGATGCTCCATCCTTTTTGTTTGTTTGTTTTTCTCCTCTCAAGGTATTTGGGCTAAGTGACTTGCCCAGGGTCACACAGCTAGTAAGTGTCAAGTGTCTGAAGGCAGATGTAGACTCAGGTCCTCCTGACTCCAAGGTCAGTGCTACAGCTACTGCACTATCCAACTGCCCCTATAGATGCTATCTTGGTTGTCAAATTGTATGGCTTTTTAAAATTCTCATGATTCTTGCCCTTTCAAGGCTTTTGACATTTTTGATGCACACTCTTCCTGGGTACTTACCCCATCCTCTTAGAGTTTTTTTTTTTATTTTTTCAATCAGCTGATTTCTGTTTCTTTCTATCTATAGGTTTGAGAAGTAATAGTCTTTTTTTGCTGCATCTTCATTCATATCATTTCTCCGAATTGTGGGTGTCTCCTGGGTTTTTGTCCTGTGTCTTTTCCTCCCCCTTTCTGTTTAGCCTCTTACAGGATGACCTCATCAGCTGCCATGGATTTAATTATCTTCTCTATGCTTTTTCTGTAGATTTCTAGATCTATATATCTAGCCCTTCTCTCACTCCTGAGCTATAGTCATGAATTTCCAGCTATGCACTAGGCATTTCATATTAGGTTTCCTGTAGACATCTCCAACACATCTTATCTTTTCCTCAAAACTCTAGCATTTCTGATTTTCTTATTTCTGTTGAGGATACTACCAACCTCCTAGTTGTCCAGATTTTCAGTCTTAATTGTTATCTTTGACTTTGTACCTTTTCCTTACTCCTTTTTATTTTATTTTTATTATTTTTTTATTGAAGCTTTTTAATTGCAAAACATATGTATGGGGGCAGCTAGGTGGGGCAGTGGATAGAGCACCAGCCCTGAAGTCAGGAGGACCTGGGTTCAAATCTGGTCTCAGACACTTAACATTCCCTAGCTGTGTGACCCTGGGCAAGTCCCTTAACCCCATTTGCCTCAGCAAAAAGCAAAAAACAAAAACAAAAACATATGTATGGGTAATTCTTCAACAATGATCCTTACAAAGCTTTCTATTACGAATTTTTCCCTCCTAGTCCCCATCACTCTCTACCAGGAAGTCCACTACATGTTAATTATGTTAAAATACTTGACAAATCGAATATATGTACATATATTTCCACACTTATCTTGCTGTGCAAGAAAAATCGTTTCTACAAGAAAAAGAATCTGAGAAAGCTTTTCCTTGCTCCTTATATGCATTCACTTGTTAGTCATTTAAAAAATTTATCATGTTTTCTGTTTTTTTAACATTTAAAAATATTTGCATTTCAAAATCTCTCTGTCTTCAGCCCCTCCCTAACTCACTGAGAAGACATGTAATATGATACTTATTACATGTGGAATTGTGCACAATATTTCCATATTGGCTTTGTCACAAGAAAAATAAAGGAAGTAAGAAAATTATACTTCAGTTTCTACTAAGAGTTTATCAGTTGTCATTCTGAAAACAGACAGCAGTCATGAGTCCTTCTGAATTGTCTGGGATCATTGTATTCATTGGAGTAGTTAAGTGTTTTGCAGTTGATCATTATTACAAAATTGTTACTGTGTACCATGATATCCTAATTTTGCTCTTTTCAGTTTGTATCAGTTCATATAGGTCTTCCTAAATTTTTCTGAAACCCGATCCTTTGTCATTTATCATAGCACAATAGTGTTCCATCAGAATTGTGTAACATATGTGGTTCAGCCATTCCCCAATTGATGGTTGTCCCCTCAATTTCTAATTCTTTGACATCAAAAAGAGCTGCTATAAACATTTTTGTTCAAATAGATTTTTTTCCTCTTTCTTTGATTTCTTTGGAATAATGGCATGCTGGATCAGAGGAAATGCACAGTATACCCTTTGGTATGAATGGATAGACTATTTCACAAACCCAACAGCTCATTAATACACCTGGTTTATCATATTTCCTTCAGCATATATCATTTTTGATGGATATGGGATGGCAACTAAAAATTGTTTTAATTTGTAATTCTCTAATCAGTGGTGATTCATAACATTTTTCTTATGAATTTTGATAGATTTGCTTCCTTCTTCTGAAAACTGCCTGTTTATATCCTTTGATTGTTTAGGGAATGGCTATCATTTTTATAAATTTGACTCAATTTTACATATTTGGGAAATGAGGCCTTTATCAGAGAAACTTTCTTTTGACATTATTTCATTGTTTGTGGGATCTTTTAGCAAATTGTAATTTCCTTATTTTTTAAAATTGTATTTCTGCTTTTGCTTTGTCTGACTATGCTATCCCTTCCTTTTGTTTTACTTCAGCTGAAGCATAATAGATTCTTCTCTAGTCCCTTATTTAAATTTTTTGTATTTGTCTTTTTGTTTTTGTTGGATTCTGATTTCTAATCCATTATACTTTCTGTGTCTGTTTTATGGGTGAGTTCATCCCATTCACATTCAGTTACAATTTTATGTTCTCCTCCAGTGTATTTTCTTCTGTTTATCTTGCTTTCCCACTTTTTAACGTCTCTCTGTGTGTACATACATATACACATGTGTATGTATGTGTGTATATGTAAATACACACACAATTGTTTCTTAATGTCTCATGAAGTCTAATTCTAATTTTTAAGAATTTTTTTTCAGTGAACATTTGTACCTTTTTTTCCATTGTACCAATTCTGCTTTTTAAGTTCTTTTCTTTAATGAATTTTTGTGTCTTTTTTTTAAGCCATCAGTTTGAAGCTTTGTTTGTAGCTACAAAAATAAGCAAACAACAAAAAAAGAACATCATAAAATCTACTACAATGAAGGTAATAATATGAAAACATCTATAAACAAAGCTTCAAAGAAAAATGGTAATTGGACTCAAGTCCAATAAGAATTTCAGGAAATATCAAAGAAATATTAAATACATGTCACCAGAATTTAGCATTTACTAGAAATATTAGCATAATAGTAAGATAAAAAAGAGAAACTGAAGAAATCAGAATGAATATGGAGGTAATAAAATTATCTTTTTCTGCAAACAATATGATGATATACTTGGGAAAATCCTAAAAATAAAAATAAAAGTTAGTAGAAACAATAATTTTTGCAAACTAGTAGGATATAAAATAAACCTACACACATTATCAGTGTTTTATCATTAAAACTGTTCAAGAAGATATAAAACAACTGAGTGATCACAAGCATTCTTTTCTGCCTAGGAATTATGATTAGATTTCAGTTCTGCTGGGGCTGGCTTCAAACTCTAGTATGCTAGTAGTCCTTGTTGCTCTGGGACTGCCATCTAGGTCTGTGACCTAGATCCAAATATGGACAAGTATATTGCATTATCCAGAGTCCTGCCCTGCCCCTGGTGCTAGCAAAGGGACCTCTGTAATTTCCTTCTGAGCAGTTACTTGGATCTTCCTTACTAGTTGTGGACTAAGGGGTCCAGAAATGGCAACTGACACCACTGATCCAGTTGCCCCCAAGGCCTGCTAATGGTTTTTGGGATGTAGTTTGCTTGACCTGTGCTTTGCTGTCATCCCATTGCAACAGATATTTTCTGTTGCCCTTTTAAGTTGTCTTGGGTTGGAAAATTGTTTTCTCTTTTTTATGGGTTTTGCCATTACAGAATTTGTTTTCAGGCATTATTTAAAGTTTGGAGGAGTTTTGGGGAGAACTCAGTTGTTTCCCTGCTTTTCTCTAACATCTTGGTTCTGTCTGCACATCAGATACATAAAGAAATTTGTCAAATTTAAAAGAATAGGAGTCATTCCCTTACTAATAAATGATGAAAGGATATGGGATAGTTTTTTGATGAAGAAATCAAAACTACATATAGTCATATAAAATGCTTTAAATCATTATTGATTAAAGAAAGGCAAATCAAAACAATTTTGAGATATTTTAGACGTATCATATTGTTTAAAATAATAGAGAGGAAAGCATGTAATGCTGGAAATAGAAAAATTAGAACGATAATTCACTGTTAGTGGAATTTTGGAGAGCAATCTGGAATTATGCCCAATGAGGTATAAAATTTGGTATGCCCTTTGGCCCATCAATACCATTATTAGATCTTTTCCCCAAAGTGATCAGGGAGAAAGGAAAATAACTTACATATTATAAAATATTTTAGCAGATCTCTTTGTGGTGGCAAAGAACAGGAAATTGGGATGCTCATCAGTTGGGGAATGGCTGAATAAATTGTGGTATATGATTGTGAAGGAATACTATTGTGTTATAAGAAATGAGGAACTGGTTGATTTTAGGAAAATATGGAAAGACTAGCATGAAATAAAGAAGAGTAAAATGAGTAGAACCAAGAGAACTTTGTACACAGTAACAACAATATTTTAAGAACTTTGAAAGATGAAGTCATATATTTACTTATAAATATATCTGGTATTTATAAATAACTCAAATCAGCCACAGAGAACCTATGAAGGAAGATGCTATTCACATATAGAGAAAAAACAGATAAATAGAAGTATCTATTATATGGTTTTGCACATATTACTCCCCCCCCATACACACAGATTTGTGTCTAATGTAGTGGGGGAAAGAAGGGAGAAAAAATACATAGTAGAGAACAGAATAAAACTTAGAAGGAAGTACAAAAAAGCAGAGTATCTTTAAAAAATGATGTGTGGTATTTATCACATAGTTTATAAAAGGTATACTGTATGAAATGGAAATTCATATTGGTTTTTCTACCACATATATATGTATATGATATAAATAAATATATAAATGGTTTTATATCGAAACCTTTTTTATGTTGTATGGCATACATAGGAATTTTTTTTTGGCCTTTTTCGTAATTAAGTTCAAAATGGATATAAAAATAAAAAAGGAAAGTCATTGAGTAACTTGGAAGTTCTGATTTGAGTTATGGTTTGGAATGGTGAAGAAATAGGTTAAAATGAAGAATTGAGGAGTCTTTCCTCCTCAAAGACCTGAAAAGGGAATTAGAAAAGGCAGCTTCAATGGAAACTATAGTAGAAAACTCAGATGATAAGAAGGCTTCAGTTTCTAGTTGTTGATTGGTGTCCTTTGGTACCATATACAATTAGGGAAAAGTAATACCTCTCCTAGGTGCTTTTTGTCCTGTGCATACCATTGCAGAGAAAAGAAGAAGTAGAAAGAGACAATAGAGAATTTGGAGCTGATTGCTGTTGGATTGATGTACTGACATTTGATTGGACAACAGAAGAATTCTGATTGACGAAGAAGTGGCTGGGCTTGTCTGCTTGATGAGCATTTCCATTCTCTGGTTTAGGGGAATAATTGGTCTGAGGAATAACTAGCCTAAAAAACACTTCCTCTGTGTCCTCCTAATGGGACTAGGAGTTAAAAGTTTGTGCTTCAATAGTTAAGAGTCCAAAAGAATTTATAAAATTATGTGAAGATTAGAAGATTAGCTCAAAGAGAAACAGCTTTGTGGTGTTGATGTTGTAGAATGGACCAGTAATCTCAAGGCCTTCAGTCCAGAGTTGTGAGTTAGACTGGTTTTTCTTTAACATGTACCTCCCTTCCAGGTTATCTATAAGTATGTGCCCACTCTCTCCACAGTTACTTGGTGCATTGAGAGGAGAATGTGAACTAGTTTTGTATGTGAGCTACAATGTAGTGATTATTCCTGAATTTGCTTTTTATCGAGGACCTGTGATTATTGTTTTCCCCTTATGGTTATGCCAATGATTACATTTCCTGTTGTGTCATTTTGTGTGATTCTGGTGAGTATGTGTTGTATACTTCCAGTTATGCATAACTGGAAGTGCGTCTTCTGTAGTGTTGAATAGAGGAATAATATACTTTAATAAGGGCTCCCCTGGGATTTTGAGTGAGTTTGAATTGTAACTCCTAAGTGGTAGTTCTCTAGGAATCTATATTTGCCAATACGAAGTCAGCTCCCTACAGAAAGTCAATTGAGCAAGTTAGGTTATAGTTGAATACTGGGTTTAGAGTAAGAAAGACAAATTTCAATCTTGCCTCAGATACTTAATAGTTATCTGTCTGATTCTGGACAAACCACCTAACCTTGATGCCCTCCAGGGGTTCCCCTTCCATCTCTAATTTGTGATTCTATGATCCCTCAGTTTACTAGGTAGGTCAGTTGGTTGAGTCTTTTCTCGCAATATTTTCAGGGGAAAAATGGTTTTGGTTGTGTTGGAAGATACTGTTTGACACCTGAAAAATGAGGTATCACTTGCTTAGGACTTAGTATTTCTCCTCAGAATGGCCTTTGTTGTGCTTCTCTCTTCTGATGTTCAGTTACTGGTACTTATCCAGACACCATCCTTCTTATAAGCTTATGCTCCCTAGAGGTGAGGTATCATGGGTATTATCATTGTCCATTGTGCAAATCAGGGATGGAGTATTTACTATTTTATGAGAGAGAGTAAGCATTTTGGAAAATTTAGGAATAAATCCTTTGAAAATAATTGCTCAAGTGTATGATGGCTAAAATAATAGATTTTAAAAAAGATATTATTCTTTTCTCCAAATAAACACAAGCAAAACAAATCACAAAATATTACTCATACAATGTATATTCTGCCGTTTGTATAAAATGAACTAGACTTTCTAGTTCTACAAATTAGAATATGCTGTGTTTATTTTAATATTCAGAGAATATTGAAGGTTGTTATTAGTTTAAGTCACAAATGGAAACTTGTGAGGATGTGTGTGGTACATGAAAGGTAAAGGCTACTTGTTGAAAAGGGGAAAAGGGAACAATAAAAGTAATACAGATATTAAAGTATGACCTGGCAAGGACTTCCCTGGCTGAATTTAACAGACTGCAGAACTCTGTAGCTTTTTCATCAGCCTTAATTATATCAGCCTTCAAGATTCCTCTTCATACTAATCTGCAATTAGATTTGAGGGAAAAAGATATATTCATCAACTTCAGCTCCAGTTTGATATGTGTGGTGTTTTATTATAGTATGAATAATGCAAAATGCCTTTGTGCCTTCAGCTCTAAATCCTGTGATTTTAAGAAATCACATTGAGAAGTTATTTTCATATTTTATCCAAATGGTGATTTAATACCTTCCAGTAATATTTTCAAACAGGTTTTTTTAAAAACTCTTTTGTGAAAAAAGATGGAAGTATTGTATTTGGCAGCTCTGCATCTGGCATGTCATGTCAGTTCAGCTATGATATCTATCCTTTGTACTTTTTTGGGAACAAGCTAGTTAAGATGAAGAGGAGGTGAAGGTTTAGATTTCTAGATGGTTGGTAGGAACTGTATCTATTTTGTATAAACACATTTAGTGTATGTGTTACATATACATCTTGTTTTTCCCAAAAGAATGCCAGTTCCTTGAGGGTGGAGACTATTTACTTACATTTCCAGCATTACATTTAATGATACTTCTTAGTAGTCTGTAGATTAAATGTCCATACCCATTTGTAGTTGCATATACTTCATAGTTGTAGCAGGTAAGAGTGGGACTCCGAAGCACTCTCCTCTCCTAGGACAAGCAGATAGTTGCCTTTTTTTTTTCTTTCAATCACTTATGGTTTGAGAGGTGGCTAGAGCACCAAGAGGCACTTTACTAGGATAATTTAGCCAGGACGAGGCAGACACCAGGCTGCTTTTCAGAAATTCATGCTGCTTTTAATTCTGAGAGAAATGATAGGATGTCCTCTGACTGTCTCGATTAATAGAGACACAAGTTTAGTTCCAGTATAGTTCAAGTGTGGCCTAATGCAAAAGTGATTGGTGGACTCTGTGATTTCAACATTCTTCTTCTTTCAACATTCTTTACAACCTTAGGGTTCTTTGATTCTATTCTAAACAATGAAGAGGCAAGCGGAATATTTAGCGAAAGCTGCTGTGGAAGGCTAAAGGACATCAGGTTAAGGATATTCAAGTCAAGGGTTTGTGGAAAACTTTAGCACATCTTCTAGTTGATTGATCTTGTAAAATGAACAACTATAAAGATCTATGTGGCCGCTCATCTCAAGACTTTATGGAGTTAGCTATTGAAGAGAATAATGTACTAGAGGTAAGTTGTAGGAGAAAAGGCCATAATTACTTTCTGAGGGAAATGCTCTCATTTGGGATTTGTGACTCTTATTTGACTTTTGCATCACACATTTTTTTTCTTTTTTCTTTCCCCCCTAAAAGTATTACATGCCATGAACTTGGAATAAATTAAGCAAATTAATGTGAATTTTTGGTTTTCATTTGAACTCATTTGTATAGAATAAAACTAGGCAAGGAATTGTTGTTCTAAGTACCATATTATTGCTTTTGTCGTCTTACTTCCTCCATTATTTTCTTATCCTCTAAAACAGTGCTAGAATGATATAAACATATGCAACTTGATTTTTTTTGGGGTGGGGCTTCCTCAGTACTTATTTTTGAAGTCCTCAGCCATATTGCCTAAATAATAAATGGCTAATCCAGAATTATACATCAACCAATGACAGCTGATTATAATCTAGATCATTTGTGAACTTCTACCCTTCTTCCACGCCTCTAAATATTTTCCTTCTCACTTGTTTTTGAGGCAGAGGCAGTCAACCTTTTTATTGAAGCTAATCTGTACTTAAGATCCCATTTCTTCTTGTTTTCCAATCATCCTTCATCTCTTTTTATTTTCTTAAAAATTATAATTTTTTTTCAGTTACTAAAAATCTGTGTAATCTCCTTGTCTGTTGTGCACACTCCCACCCCACTTCCATCTTGAGAATGAAAGAAAAACAATACCTCTGTTAAAAACATGGTCAAGGAAAAAAATTCCCACATTGGTCATATTAAAAAAAATGTCATTCGGCACTCTTGGTTTCTTACTTTTCTATCAGTATATATAGAGCACATCTTTTGGAATTCTGATTGGTCATTATGTTTATCCTTAATTCTTTTAGCATTGTTTGTATTGTGATACTAATGTGTAGATTTTTCTTCTGGTTCTGTACACTTTGCTCTGTATCAGTTCATATAAATCTTTCCAGATTTTTCTGAAACCATTCCCATCATCATTTCCTACAGCACCATAGGATTCCACTATCTTTATATACTGTAACAACCATTCCCCAATTGATGAGCGCTTACTCAGATTCCCATTCTTTGCTACCTCAAAAAGAGTTATGAATATTTCTATACATCCTTAGAGTTTGTTTTGCTTAGGAATTCTTTTTCTTATTCTTTGTGTCTTTTGCTAGTCAGAAATGCATTAAATCATCTAAAAGATTTATAGGCCCTTTAAAAAATTGGGATAAGGAGGGCAGCTAGGTGGTACAGTGGATAGAGCACCAACCAGCCCTGAAGTCAGGAGGATAGACCTGAGTTCAAACCTGGTCTCAAACACTTAACATTCCCTAGCTGTGTGACCCTGGGCAAGTCACTTAACCCCAATTGCCTCAGCAAAAAAAATGATAAGGAACAAGTAATAAGAGAGGAGGACGAGGAAGGATGAGAGGTGGCTTGACAGGGAATCAGTTAGTGAGGACTTAACTATGTGGTATAAAGGTGACTATCATTGATTGAATAGTCTGAATTTTAGTCCTGGCTCTGCTTCTAACTTATGTTGTGACCTTGGGCACTCAGTGAACCTTAGGCCTTGCCATCTATTTCACTTGTAAAATGATGGCTTTGGCTTGAGTTATCAGAATTCCTTTTGAGCACTTCATGAACTAATTCTTTCTTCTTTTCCTGTTTTAATCAGGTACTAAATCTCCCTACAAATATGAGTGTTTCTTCTGTGAAAGGTATTGTGCTAACTGGTTGTTTAAAAGTTTCACTTTGTTGCCTTGGCAGACACAAACTACTGAATACATTTTTAAAAACCTGTATAGGGTAGAAAAATCTCTATTTTAAAGCAATTAAGAAGAAATAAAAAAGGAAATCATATGAAGAATATTTTTTCCTTATTTTTTTCAAACAATGAAGATGGAAGAGTAGGTTAGTGTATATATCTTTTCTTTAAATGAAGATATCCCTTTCCTTCAGAAAAATCTTTGAGCCTTCTTTATTGGGTGAAAGAGATAAGTTCCGTATACTAAATTAGTGGAATATAAACTTTGGCAGGTTTGGCCAACCTAGAAAGACTTCAAGGGTTTTAACAGGAATAGGACTGAATCTGCTGTTTGAAAACCAACCCCTAATTAAGCAGAGAGAAGGTCTGTCCCTAGTATTTAGTTACTAAATGATGAATTCTATGGCCATGGCTAATCACGAATGAAACAAAGAAAAAAAACCTTGTCTTTAGTGATGTATATTTCATAATGATGGTGATAGAAAATAATCCAGAGATACTAATATACTGTTGTTAGTGAGGTTGTGAACTAATCCAATCTTTCTAGAGAGCAATTTGGAACTATGTTCAAAGAACAATAAAACTGTGCATATTTTTTGATTCATCAGTACCATTGTTAGGTCTATATCTCAAAGAGATTAAAAATAAAGGGAAAGGGACCTATTGCACAAAAAGATTTATAGCAGCTCTTTTTTTGTGGTAGCTAAACGGAAATCGAGAGGATGTTTGAACAAGTTGTGTATGATTTTAAGGAGATGTTAATTATAGGAAGTGACAAGCAGAATGATCAATTGAGGAATGTCTGAATAAGTTGTTGTGTATGATTGTAATGGGATATTAATTATAGGAAGTGACAAACAGAATGATTTCAGAAAAACATGGAAAGATATACCTGAATGATATAAAATGAAGTGAGCAGAACCAAAAGAACACTGTTCATAGTAACCACATTATTATACAGTGAACAACTGTGAGTGATTTGGCTATTCTTAGCAATTCAGTGACGTAAGACAATCCCAAAGGATGAAAAATGCTATCTGCCTCCAGAAAAAGAACTTATGCTGTCAGAATACAGACTGAAGCATAATCTTCTTTCCCTCTTTCTTCCTCTGTCTCTGTCTCTGTCTCTCTCTGTCTCTCTCCCCTTCCTCCCCCTTCTCTCTCTCTCCTCTCTTTCTCCTCCTCTCTCCCTCTCTCTTTCTCTCTGTCCCTTCCTCTCACATGCACACACAGTGACTGAAACTTGATTCTCCACTAATGACACAAGTCATTATGTGACTAATATGGAAATGTTTTACATGATTGCGCATGTATAACCCGTAACAGATTGCTTGCTAACTCAGGATGTGGGAGGGAAGAGAGGGAATTCAAAATGTAAAGGAAATTTAAAAAAATGTTAATTGTTTTATATGTCATGTGTGGGGGATAAATCTTTAAAAAATAAAAGAAAATTGTCAGAGAAACAGTTGTTTATCACTTTAATTAACATTGTATGTGTGATGTTTTTGTCAATGATGAATGGACTGACATTATTGGATAGATAGGAAAGAAAATAAAGAGAAGTTGGATCTAAATGGAAAGATGACTCACAGGCTTCCCTTGGGGATACAAAGTTCTGATGGCTTGAGAAAGAACTGAAAGGTTAAGGAATTGAAGATCATAGTGTGGTTGAAGAGAGGAACTGGGAAAGAAAGATTGAAAAAGTGGAAAGCCAATAGATTATGGGCAAAGAAGGGGAATTTTGTAATTCTTGAACATGGAGGTGTGGTGCCTTTTTGGGGTATGATTAACTTCATGTGTAGCTGAGGTAACATGCAGCAAGTAGGTCATGGCAAACTGCTTAAAGACCTGAGTGATTAGGATGTTTGAAGGAGAGTCAGTGTGAGTGCTGAAGTCAAATATGAGGGTAAGAGTTACAGAAGAGAGTTTTTTTTAACCAGGTATTGAATTGGTAGGTACCAGATTCATTGATGAAGGAAGAAGAATGATTTGGAGGTCTATAGCCAATAAGCTAACAGGAATATATGAATTTCATGAGCCTCAAAGAAGAGAGGAGATTGAGTAATGGATGTAAGGGGAAAACGTAGAAGGGGCAATGGGAGACTAAGGGATTTTTCCAACTCCTCTGCCTCAGGAAGCAGAGGGGAATGAATGAGAAAAGGATGACCAGGGAGGTTTGTGTCATTAGTGCAGAATCAAGTTTCAATAATAACTAGAAGAAGAAAGGAAAAGATTTAAGATGAAGGCAAGTTTGTTGTCTATGGAGCAGGCATTCCTTAAGAGATAGTAGAAGGAGTGAGTTGCATTTGGTTCAAACTGTGGGGTGGGAAGATTGAGGAAGATGGGAATAAGAAATTGGGGAGTGAAGGGAGGAAATACGATTTGGATATGGACCTGCAGGGATTCCAAATCACTGGGATGTATAGAGTATGACCAAGTATGAGAATATTCATCATTGAGCAAAAGATGCCCTTCTTCTTTCTAAAGGATGCTGGAGATTAGTCTAGAGACAAGGTAGAACACAAGATGGAAGGCAGATGGTGCAATGGGAGACTCTATTTCACTATTCCAAAGGCTGGGTAGGAAACTGTACAGCAGGAGATAGAAGTTCTACTCCGTATTTCTTCCCTGAATGGACAGGTGCAGCAGGTGGTAGAAAGCCAGAGATCAAAGGGATGTTTGTTTCTCTTTGCACAGGAGGTTTTCTACATCCTGGTTGGGAGATTAGATTGGCATCAGGAGGGGAAATTGGCCTTTTGGCCCAAATGGAAATTGTTCCAGTAGCTTTTGAGAGGCTAATCAGAGGTCTCAGAGGAAGATTTGACCTCTCTTTTATCCCAAGTCTATAAATGAGTCTGGTACAGCAGGAAGATGTATATCAGTCTTACTATTGAGATAACTTATATGAAAAAAGCAAAAATTGACCTTGATTATAAATTTCTGAAGAGTTAAAAATGGTATAAAACAGTTGAGAGTTGAGAGGCAAGAGAATCTGGAATGTATTGTTGACAAAGAAGTTTGTGGATTTGTCTCATAGTCAATTATGCTAGATTATCTTCATCTTTATTGAGATCAATCCTGAGTCAGGTAAGGCCTTTAAGTTTTTCCCAAGTACTGCTACTATGAATTGAGTTTCTAATTGTCCAGGAGAAAGCTGCAGATATATTTTATAAAATAATTTGATAAGGTCTCTCATATTACTTTTCTGGAAAATATAGAGTGATGTGTGCTAGGGGATGGTATAGTTGGGTGAATTAAAAAATGGTTGGATGGCTAAACAGAGTAGAGTAATCATTAATGATTCAAACATCATCTTGAAAAGAAGTCTCTGGTAAAGTGCCCTGGGTACTTGTGCTTGGCCTTGCGCTGTCTAACATTTTTATCAGTGAATTGTACACCTTGAGGTATGATAAAATCAGGCTAAGAATCATTTTTCTAAATACCATATGAATTTATACAATCAAGCATTATTTATTTATTAATTTATTATAGATGATGCTAAGTACAATAATGTATCAGGGAGATCATTTGCTGACTTGCTCAAGGTCACACAGCCAGTGTGTGTGTGTGTGTGTGTGTGAAAAATGATTGTCATCTGTCTGTCTGTCTTTCTGCCTGTCTATACTATATTTCATTATTGTGAACTTACTTTAAATGGAAAATAATTCTTGATATTTTGCTTTTCATTGGTATTTTTCTTTGTGCAGTCAGAATTTTAGTCTTACTGAGTTTTCTTTCTTTCTTGGGTTGACTTTTTTTGTACGTATTTTTCTCAGTGCTTTGAAATTTGCTCTCTGAATATCTAAAGTGCATGTCACACTATAAAAAAACGAGAAGAGAAATGTGCCCTTTCATAATTATGACTAGGCAGAGTGACTATATTAAATACTTGCATGTGATATTAGTATTTTCTAGAATTTGATCAGTAAGGTTACAAAAAATATTGAGGAGTCATGATATTGAATAATCAATAACATGATTTGTATTAAAATTTTAATTACAACGTTTTACTCAATAAGTGATTCTCCCTCTCCTTATTAAATACCAGTGTTCACTTATTATGACAAACCCACTGTATTTGTTTTTTTCTAGGAAACTTTTGAAGATGCCTTTGAAAACCTCCCATTGTAAGTACATTGTATTTCTTTTTTTTATTAAAACTTTTTATTTTTCAAGACATATGCATGGACACTTCTTTAACATTAGTACTTGCAAAACCTTGTGCTCCAATTTTCCCTCCCTTCCTTCACGCCCTCCTCTAGATGGCAAGTAATCCAATATATGTTAAACATGGTAGAAATATATGTTAAATCCAATATTTGCATACATATTTATACAATTATTGTGTTGCACAAGAAAAATCAAATCATAGCAGTAAAAAAAGAAGCAGAATAAAATACAAGCAAGCAACAATGAAAAGAATGAAAATGCTATGTTGTGAACCACATTCAGTTTCCACGGTCCTCTCTCTGGGTGTAGATGGCTCTCTTCATCACGGAACAATTGGAACTGGTTTGAATCATCTCATTGTTAAGGAGAGCCACGTCCACCAGAATTGATCATTGTATAATCTTGTTGTTTCCATGTATGATGATCTCCTGGTTCTGCTCATTTCACTCAGCATCAGTTCATGCAAGTCTCTCCAGGCCTCTCTGAAATCATCCTGCTGGTCATTTCTTACAGAACAATAATATTCTATGACATTCATATAACATAATTTGTTCAGCCATTCTCCAATTGATGGGCATCCACTCAGTTTCCAGTTTCTAGCCACTACAAAAAAAAGCTGCCTCAAATACTTTTGCACATGTGGGTCCCTTCCTTTAAGATCTCTTTGAGATATAGGCCCAGTAGAAACACTGCTGAATCAAAGGGTATGCAGTTTGATAGTTTTTTGAGCATAGTTCCAAATTGCTCTCCAGAATGTTAGAATCTGTTCGATCTATTCACAGTTCCGTCAATAATGTATCAACGTCCCCTCCAGCATTCATCATTATCGTTTCCTGAATACATCATATTTCTTAAAAAGTGAATTTTGTGATGATTCTTTAAATAAGAAATTAAATAGTTTAAAATTTAAATAAGAAATTAAAAAATTTTAAAAAGTTTTATTATCTTTGCTTATGGTAATGGTTGATATTGTGCTATATGTAGGACTGGGAAGGAATGTTTAAGATCAAATTCTTTATGAGTAGTGGTAATTAAACAAAGAATTGTTTTGAAGTATAGTGTCAGCTGTGTGAGAGATGTATTTTACATTTTTTTGAATAAGAAATATTGGGTATACTTTTACGAAAGAAGAAAGGTCAGCCTTGTATGACTGGGATCCTTTTATTTTGTATTTGAGAATATTCATATTTGTCTACAGGGAAAGAGAAGAACCCTTGAATATTACTGTTCTTTCTTTTTGTCTTGTATTTTAATATTTTCTCATTTCCTTTAGCTTGAAGCATGTTGAGTACAACTTTCCATGTTTCTTCCCAAATTCTCCGTAACTTTGCCTTCTAATTGATACTTCATATAAATATCTCTCCTTTATGAAATTTATCTCTTAAGTAAGTAGAATCTTTGGTTAATTTTCATTTTGAGTTCTCACCAAGAGACCAATGATGACTTGAGTATAAGGTGGTATATAAAATCCTAGGAGACCTGAGATGATGTCCCTGTTCTCTGTGCCACATTGTGACTTAGAAAAAGTAACAGCTTTTCTGGACCTTGGGTTGTATCTTTATTTGTATGAAATAAAGGCGTGGGGCTGAACCAGGAATGCTTAACCTGAGTTCTGTGTATCCTTTGAGGGGTTTGTGGATAAGTTTCAGGGAAGTGGGGCTGAACTTGGATGAGAAAAAAATTAGTTCATTTTTACCACCTCTAACTGAACCTCTTAACACTTCTTCAATTAAAAATGTTAGTAACCAACATGATTCTGTGAAGGGGTTCATAGGCTTCATTAGGCTACCAAAGTGGGTATATGACACAAAAAAGTTAAGAACTCTTAAGCTAGGTGTTTAAAGTTTAAACCCTGTCCTAAGTCCACGCATTTGTGGGTGTATGTAAGTCTGGAGCATATTTCCGATGATGGCTTGAATGTAAGGTGATATATAAAATATCAGCTGTCCTAGGTAGCTCAGGAAGCACAGATGTCCAGATTGTACAAATGATTGTCCTGATACAAGTAAGTAGATTATAAAAGTATAGGTTTACTTAGCTACAAGTGCTGGATATGGAAAAGTATATATTCTGATAATTCTAGTTTAGTTGAATGCCAATTCCTCCTTCATCTACCTTTCCCCTATTTAGGTAACATATACAGTGGTAGCCATTGGTGTGTATAAGGAGATAAAGCTGTGGTAAAAGTATTAAGTACATGGAGGTACAGAGTCCCCAGTCCTGATGGCTTCATATGTCAGGGGCACTGTTAGATACTATGTCACCAAGTCAGAGCCTTAGGTTACATATGAAATAAATAAACCTATATGTTCTTGATAGCCTAAGTGGATGATAAAAGGGTGCTGCTTATCAGCATTGTTTCATTCACTGTTACTTATAATCCTATCTACTTTGTAGGCTAGGGACTTACCACCTGAAATTTTGTATTCAACAAAGAAGCCTAAGAACTTTTTCTCTTCAAATTTTGACAATTTCCTGACACCTGACCAGTCTATCACATACAAAGGCATAAATAATTACAAGAAAAGATAGACTTCTCATGTAGGAAAAGTAAGGGAAAACATATAGAAAACCTGAAATTTCTTTGAAATATTAAAAAGGGCTAGAGAGGTTTTTATTGTATTTGATAGATTATTTGTCGAGAATTTATGGAGTTAAACAAGAACCATACAAAATGTGTGTGATCTAGATTAGTAAAGTGAACACCTGAATTAGCAAGATGATGTATTTGTTAAAGCATATATATTTCTTTACTTTTGCTAAAAATGTCTCTTCATAATTTATACTCTTTCTTTGAACAGTGAAACACAAGCAAAAAAAAACCCAAAACAAAACTGAAAAGCCCTGAACAGTCAAAAGAAATGTTACCGTTCATGTATTTTACTTATAACCGAGGTTCTTAATGAGATTCTTTGCTCTTTCTTTGAACATAGTTCTATCACTGCTAGTAATTTTTTTCAGATTATAGTAGATTAGATGTGGCAGATTAAAGGGTTGAGGCCTACTAGAGCAGATGTCTGACAAGCAGAAAGAAGTGATAATTGAGAACAAGTAAACAGGTCATAGATTTTGGAGCTCTATAGCCTGTCAGAGATCATCCAGTTTAAACTTCATTTGACAGATAAATAGAGACCTAGGGAAGTTAAGTGACTTGCCTAATATAATAAGTGACAGAGATAAGATTTAGACTCGAGTCCTTTAACCTCCCAAGCCAATCTTCTTTCTACCTTATTTCATTTTGTACTTTCTTTATCTTTGAGCTTCTTCAAAAGTAAAAAAGTTATTCCTCAATTAACTTTCTTTTCCTATTATTGGAAAAGAATTATGTTTTGATGCCATATATTTTCTTGTATTGATTTTTGAATTGAAATTTCAGCTTGACTGTATTAAGTAACTTACCTGTGGTCCCACAGCTTGGTACAGTGGCAGAGTCAGAATTTGAACCATTTTCGTTGGATACCAGATCTGTTGCACTTTCTATTACTTTTCTCTCTCCCTTTTTCTGTCACCAAAAGTGAAAAAGACTAATTTTTATGCAGTTGCTTCTGGTTAATTTCCTTATTATTCTATTTTAATTGAACATAGTGTCACATTATTTAGCTCATCTTTCCAACTCTGCCTATAAAGTGCAAAAGTCTAGGTTGTTGTGAGGTTCAAACAAGATAATTTACATTATCAAAGTGCTTTGAAAACTGTACTCCTACTCATATGGATCTGTGATCTCATTGACTTAGGAGCATTGCAACTCATCCATGCCAATTTATACATGCCTTGCCGTCTTATATACATGTGTATATGTGCACATATATGTATATACACATATACACACATTTGCCTATCCTTTCTATTTGTAAATTAAATTTTAATGTGTCATAGTAGCTGTGGAGGTGACCATTCTCTCTCTCTCTCTCTCTCTCTCTTTTTTTTACTTACTAGTATTTCACTTTTTTTTTGTAATTAGAGATAGTTTTCAACATTCTTTTTTGCTGGATTCTGAGTTTTTCCCAACCCCAAGAAAACAAACAATCTGATATAGGTTATACATGTGCGGTCATTTTATTATTATTTTTATTAAAGCTTTTTATTTGCAAAACATATGTATGGGTAATTTTTCAATATTGACGTTTACAAAGCTTTCCATTACAAATTTTTGCCCCCTAGTCCCCACCCCTCCTCTAGATGGCAGGAAGTCTACTGCATGTTAATGATGTTAAGATACTTGACAAATCGAATATGTGTATACATATTTTTACAGTTATCTTGCTGTGCAAGACATATCGGATCTACAAGAAAGAAAAAAATATCTGAGAAAGGAAACATAATGCAAGCAAACACCAATAGAGAGCGTGAAAATGTTATGTTGTGGTCCACATTTCATAGCCCTCTCTCTGGATGTATATGGCTTTCTTCACTGAACAGTTGGAACTGGTTTGAAACATTTCTTTGTTGAAGAGAGCCACGTCCATCAGAGTTGATCATCATATAGTAGTCTTGTTGCTGTGTATAATG
This sequence comes from Myrmecobius fasciatus, assembly GCA_023553655.1. NCBI lineage: Eukaryota > Metazoa > Chordata > Mammalia > Dasyuromorphia > Myrmecobiidae > Myrmecobius > Myrmecobius fasciatus. The sequence continues at coordinate 237,215 of JAJPUD010000898.1, forward strand.
ATCTCCTGATTCTGCTCATTTTGCTCAGCATCAGTTCATGTAGGTCTCTCCAGGCCTCTCTGAAATCGTCCTGCTGGTTGTTTCTCACAGAACAATAATATTCCATAATATTCATATACCACAATTTATTCAGCCATTCTCCAATTGATGGGCATCCATTCACTTTCCAGTTTCTAGCCACTACAAAAAGGGCTGCCACAAACATTCTTGCATATGTGGGGCCCTTTCCTTCCTTTAAGATCTCTTTGGGAGATAGGCCCAAAAGAAACACTGCTGGGTCAGAGGGTTGCACAGTTTGATCACTTTTTGAGCATAGCTCCAAATTGCTCTCCAGAATGGCTGGATCCATTCACAGTTCCACCAACAAGGCATCAGTGTCCCAGCCTTCCCACATCCCCTCCAACATTCGTCATTATCTTTTCCTGTCATTTTAGCCAACCTGACAGGTGTGTAGTGGTACCTCAGAGTTGTTTTAATTTGCATTTCTCTGATCAATAGTGATTTGGAGCACCTTTTCATGTGACTAGAAATAGTTTTAATTTCATCATCTGAGAATTGTTTGTTCATGTCCTTTGACCATTTATCGACTGGAGAGTGGCTTGATTCTTTTTATTATTATTATTATTATTTTTTATTAAAGCTTTTTATTTGCATAACATATGTATGGGTAGTTCCTCAACATTGACCTTTACAAAGCTTTTCGGTATAAATTTTCCCCCCTAGTCCCCTCCCCTCCCCTAGATGGCAGGAAGTCCACTACATGTTAATTATATTAAAATACTTGACAAGTTAAATATATGTGTACATATTTCCATACTTATCTTGCTGTGCAAGAACAGTCGTGTCTACATGAACATAAAATATCAGAGAAAGGAAACACAATGCAAGCAAACATCAATAGAGACCATAAAAATGTTATGTTGTGGTCCACCTTTCAAATCCCTCTCTCTGGGTGTATATGGCTTTCTTCAGTGAACAATAGGAACTGGTTTGAATCACCTCATTGTTGAACCCATGTCCATCAGAATTGATCATCATATAGTCTTGTTGCTGTGTATAATGATCTCCTGATTCTGCTCATTTCACTCAGCATTAGTTCATGCAAGTCTCTCCAGGCCTCTCTGAAATCGTCCTGCTGGTCTTTTCTCACAGAACAATAATATTCCATAACATTCATATACCATAATTTATTCAGCCACTCTCCAATTGATGGGCATCCCTTCATTTTCCAGTTTCTAGCCACTACAAAAAGGGCTGCCACAAACATTCTTGTACATGTGGTTCCCTTTCCTTCCTTTAAGATCTCTTTGGGATATAAGTCCAATAGAAACACTGCTGGGTCAAAGGGTATGCAGAGTTTGATAACTTTTTGAGCATAGCTCCAAATTTCTCTCCAGAATGGTTGGATCCATTCACAGTTCCAGCAACAATGTATCAATGTCCCAGTTTTCCCACATCCCCACCAACATTCATTATTGTCTTTTCCTGTCATTTTAGCCAATCTGACAGGTGTGCAGTGGTATCTCAGAGTTGTCTTAATTTGCATTTCTCTGATCAATAGTGATTTGGAGCACCTTTTCGTATGACTAGAAATGGTTTTAATTTCATCATCTGAAAATTGTCTGTTGATATCCCTTGACCATTTATCTATTGAAGAGGGGATTGAATTCTTATAAATATGAGACAATTCTCTATGTATTTTAGAAGTGAGGCCTTTATCAGAACCCTTAAATGTAAAGATGATTTCCCAATTTATTGCTTCCCTCCTAATCTTGTCTGCATTAGTTTTGTTTGTACAAAACCTTTTTAACTTAATATAATCAAAATTAACTATCTGGTATTCAATGAAGAGTTCCAGTTCTTTTTTGGACACACATTCCTGCCTTCTCCACCATTCTAAGAGGTAAACTATCCTATGTTCCTCTAATTTGCTTATAATATCATTTTTTATATCTAAATCATGAACCTATTTAGATCTTATCTTGGTATGTGGTGTTAGGTGTGGATCCAGCCCTAATTTCTTCCATACTACGTTTCCAGTTTTCCCAGCAGTTCTTGTCAGATAGTGAGTTCTTATCCCAAAAGTTGGGGTCTTTGGGTTTATTAAACACTAGATTGCTATAGTTATTGCCTATTTTGTCCTGTGATCCTATCCTATTCCACTGATCGACTATTCTATTTCTCAGCCAGTACCCAATGGTTTTGATGACTGCTGCTTTATAATATAGTTTTAGATCTGGTATAGCAAGGCCACCTTCATCGCCCTTTTTTTTTTATTAATTCCTTTGAAATTCTTGACCTTTTATTCTTCCAAATGAACTTTGGTACTAATTTTTCTAGATCTGTAAAATAATTTCTTGGGAGTTTTATTGGTATGGCACTAAATAAGTAAATTAGTTTGGTTAGTATTGTCATTTTTATTATATTCGCTCAGCCTACCCATGAGTACTTGATGTTTTTCCATTTGATTAGGTCTGACTTTATTTGGGTGGAAAGTGTTTTGTAGTTTAATTTGTATAGTTCCTGACTTTCCCTTGGCAGATAGATTCCCGAATATTTTATACTATCAATAGTTATTTTGAATGGAATTTCTTTTTGTATCTCTTGCTGCTGAACTTTGTTGGTAATATATAAAAATGCTGCTGATTTATGTGGATTTATTTTGTATCCTGCAACTTTGGTAAAGTTGTGAATTGTTTCTAGCAGTTTTTTAGTTGAGTCTCTAGGATTCTCTAAGTATACCGTCATATATTCTGCAAATGATAATTTGGTTTCCTCATTACCTACTATAATTCCTTTAATCTCTTTTTCTTCTCTTATTGCCAAAGCTAACATTTCTAATACAATATTACATAGGAATGGTGACATTTGGCAGCCTTGTTTCACTCCTCATCTTATTGAGAATGGGTCTAGTTTGTCCCCATTACATAGGATGCTTGCTGATAGTTTTATTTATTTATTTTCTGTCTTCCTTATTTTTTTATTAAAACTTTTTATTTGCAAAATATATGTATGGGTAATTCTTCAACATTGACCCTTACAAAGCTTTCTGTTACACATTGCCCTCCCCCCGTCCCCACCCCTCCCCTAGATGGCAGAAAATCCACTACATGTTAATTATGTTAAAATACTTGACAAATTGAATATATGTATACATATTTCTACGCTTATCATTGTTGTGCAAGAAAAATCGTTATCTACAAAAAAAAATCTGAGAGAGGAAATACAATGCAAGCAAATATCAACAGAGAGCATGGAAATCTTATGTTTCGGTCCACATTTCATATCCCTCTCTCTGGGTGTATATGGCTTTCTTCACTGAACAATTGGAACTGGTTGGAAACATTTCATTGTTGAAGAGAGCCATGTCCACCAGAATTTATCATCATATAGTATTGTTGCTGTGTACAATGATCTCCTGGTTCTGCTCACTTCGCTCAGCATCAGTGCATGCAACTCTCTCCAGGCCTCTCTGAAATCGTCCTGCTGGTTGTTTCTTATAGAACAATAATATTCCATAACATTCATATAACATAATTTGTTCAGCTATTTCTAATTGATGGGCATCCATTCTTGCTGATGATTTTAAATAGATGCTACTGATCATTTTAAGGAAAAGACCATTTGTTCCTATATTCTCTAGTATTTTTAATAGGAATGGGTGTTGGATTTTATCAAATGCTTTTTCTGCATCTATTGACATAATCATATGATTTTTGTTAGTTTGGTTATTTTTTTTAATATATAAAGTTTTTTTATTTACAAAACATAGGAGTGATTTTTCAACATTGACCCTTGCAAAAACTTTTTTTTCCCAAGCTTTTCCCCTCCTTCTCCCCACCCCCCACCTGTAGATGACAGGTAATCTAATACATGCTAAATAGGATAAATTATATGACAAATACAATACATGTATACATATCTATACAGTTATCTTATTGCACAAGAAACATCAGATCTAGAAAGAGAAGAAGAAAAAAAACAACCTAAGAAGGAAAACAAAATGCATGGAAATATTGACAGAAAGCGTTAAAATGCTGTGTTGTGGTTCACACTCAGTTCCCACAGGCCTCTCTCTGGATGTATATGACTTATCTTCATCGCTGAACAATAGGAACTGGTTTGAATCACATCATTGTTGAAGAGAATCATGTCCATCAGAATTGATCATCGTATAGTCTTGTTGCTGTGTATAATGTTCTCCTGGTTCTGCTGATTTCACTCAGCATCAGTTCATGCAAGTCTCTCCAGTCCTCTCTGAAATCCTCCTGTTGGTCATTTCTTAC
>JAJPUD010000898.1:241900-263069 GCA_023553655.1 Myrmecobius fasciatus
ATATATTTTAGAAATGAGGCCTTTATCAGAACCTTTGGATGTAAAAATATTTTCCCAGTTTACTGCTACCCTTCTAATCTTGTCTGCATTCATTTTGTTTGTACAAAAACTTTTTAACTTGATATAGTCAAACTTATCTATTTTGTGATTAATGATGACCTCTAGTTCTTCTTTGGTCACAAATTCCTTCCCCCTCCACAGGTCTGAGGTAAACCATCCTACATTGTTCTAATTTGTTTATAATAAAATTCTTTATGCCTAGATCATGAATCCATTTTGACCTTATCTTGGTATATGGTGTTAAGTGTGGGTCAATGCCTAATTTCTTCCATAGTAGTTTCCAATTATCCAGCAATTATTCCAGCAGTTTTTGTCAAATAGTGAGTTTTTATCCCAAAAACTGGGGTCTTTGGGTTTATCAAACACTAGATTACAATTGTCATTGAGTATTTTGTCCTGTGAACCTAACCTATTCCACTGATCCACTACTCTATTTCTTATCATCCATAGTTTGGTTATTAATATAATAGATTATGCTGATAGTTTCCCTAATATTGAACCAGCCCATAACTCCTAGTATAAATACTACTTGGTCATAGTGTATTATCCTGAGGATGACTTTCTATAATCTCATTGCTAATATCTTATTTAAAATTTTTGCATCATTAGGGAAATTGTTCTATAGTTTTCTTTCTCTGTTTTCACCCTATCTGGTTTAGCTATCAGCACTATATCTGTATCATAGAAGGAATTTGGTAGTATACCTTCTTTCCCTATTTTTTCAAATAGTTTATATAATATTGGAATTAATTGTTCTTTGAATATTTGGTGGAATTCACATGTAAATCCATCTGGTCCTGGAGATTTATTTTAGGGAGTTGATTGATAGTTCTATTTCTTTTTCTAAAATGGGGCTATTTAAATAATTTATTTCATCTTCTGTTAGCCTGGGCAATCTATATTTTTGTAGTTATTCCTCCATTTCATTTAGATTATCAAATTTATTGACATAAAGTTGGGCAAAGTAACTCCTAACTATTGCTCTGATTTCCTCTACATTGATGGAAAGTTGTCCCTTTTCATTTTTGAGACTAACAATTTGATTTTCCTCTTTCCTTTTTCTAAGTAAGTTAACTAATGGCTTATCTATTTTGTTGGTTTTTTCATAAAACCAACTCTTAGTTTTATTTATTAATTCATGATTTCCCATTTTTTTATTTTCAAATTTAGTTTTCTTATTTTCAATTTTATTAATCTCCCCTTTTATTTTCAGAATCTCCAATTTGGTATTTAATTGAGGGTTTTTAATTTGTTCTTTTTCTAGATTTTTAAATTGTAAGCCCAGTTCATTGATCTTCTCTCTCTATTTTATGCAAGTAAGCGTTACCCCTTATAACCGCTTTGGCCGTATCCCACAAATTTTGATAAGTTGTCTTATTATTGTCATTATCATGAATGAAATTATTGATTGTGTCTATGATTTACTCTTTCACCCATTCATTCTTTAAAATTAGATTATTTAATTTCCAATAACTTTTGGTCTATTTTCTCCTGGCCTTATATTACATGCAATTTTTATTGCATCATGTTGTGAAAAGGATGCATTTACTATTTCTGCCTTTCTGCATTTAATTTTGAGTTTTCTATGCCCTAACACATGGTCAGTTTTTTATAAGTTCCATGAACCGCAGAGAAAAAAGTAAACTCCCTACTGTCTCCATTCAATTTTCTCCAAAGATCTGTCATACCTAACTTTTCTAACATTTTGTTAACCTCCCTAACTTCTTTCTTATTTATTTTGTGGTTTGATTTATCTAATTCTGAGAGAGCAAGCTTGAGATCCCTGACTAATATACTTTTGCTGTCTATTTCTTCTTGCATCTCTCTTCTCTAGGAATTTGGATGCTATACCATTTGGTGCATATATATTTAGTATTGATACTGCTTCATTATCTATGGTACCCTTTAGTAAAATAGTTTCCTTCCTTATCTCTTTTAATTAGATCTATCTTTGCTTTTACTTGATTTAAGATCAGGATTGCTACCCCTGCTTTTTTTTTTGTTCACCTGAAGCATAATAGGTTCTGCTCCAACCTTTTATCTTCACCCTGTGTGTGTCTCTATGCTTTAGATGTGTTTCTTGTAGACAACATATTGTTGGATTCTGGTTTTTAATCCAGTCTGTTATCCATTTCCACTTTATGGGAAAGTTTATCCCATTCACATTCACAGTTAGAATAATCAATTTTGTATTTCCTGCCATCTTATTTATTCTAGGTTATGCTTTTCTCTTTTCTATCCCCCTTCTTTCCTCCCCAGTGTTTTGCTTTTGATGACCACTTCCCTCAAATAGTCCTTCCCCCTTTAGAGCCCCTCTTTCTTTTTTTACACCTTTCCCCTAATTCTTCTAATTTCCCTTCTACTAGTCTATCCCTTTTTCTTCCTCCTTTCCCTCCTACTTCCCTATAAGGAGCAAAAAGTTTTCTGTGAAACCAAATGTGTCTGATATACTCTTTTAGTGCCCAATCTGATGAGAATAAGATTCACACAATGCTCATCGCCCTCCCTTCTTTCCCTCAATTATATTAGATTTTCTTTGCTTCTTCATGAGATTTTACCTTATTACCTTCTTTTTTAAAATTTTATTTTACCTCCTTTCCCCTCTTTTTCCAGTATGATAGCCCTTCCACCTCTTGTTTCTTTTTTATTTTATCAAAGTAAAATCAAGTCAAACCCCATTCTCTAAGTATACCCATAGTAGAAATATAGTTCTCAAGAGTTCTTTCCTTTTTACCTTGTTATGCTTCTCTTGAGTTCTCTGTTTGGAGTTCAAATTTTTTATTCAGATCTGGTCTTTTCATTAGAAATAGGTGAAATTCTCCTGTATCATTGAATGACCATCTTCTTCCCTGGAAGATAATGCTCATTCTAGGGGGATAACTTATTCTTGGCTGTAATCCAAGTTCTTTTGCCTTTTGCAATATCTGATTCCAGGCCCTTTAATCCTTTAATGTGGAATCTGACAGATCTTGTGTGATTCTAATTACAGTTCCTCAGTATTTGAATTATTTCTTTCTAGCTACTTGCAATATCTTTTCCTTGGTGCGATAGTCCTGAAATTTGTCCGTGATATTCCTTGGGGTTTTAATTTTGGGGTCTCTTTCAGGAGGTGATCACTGAATTTTTTCCATGGTGATTTTGCCTTCTGATTTCAAGCATCAGTGCAGTTTTCTTTCCTGATTTCCTGGAAGATAGCATCTAGGTTCTTTTTTTCATCATGGCTTTCAGGGAGTCCAATAATTCTTAGGTTGTCTCTCCCAGATCTGTTTTCCAAGTCAGTTGTTTTTCTTAGGAGACAGTTCATATTTTCTTCTATTTTTTCATTTTTTGGTTTTGTTTGACTGATTCTTGAAGTCTTATTGAGTCATTCACTTCCATTTGTTCAGTTCTAACTTTTAAAGTATTCTTCAGTTACCTTTTTTAGCTCCTTTTGTAACTGGCCAATTGAATTTTTTTTTTGTTCATTGCACTCTTTTTCCATTTTACCAATTTTGTTTTTCAGTGAATTGTTGTCTTTTTCCATTTCGCCAATTTTGCTTTTCAGTGAATTGGTGTCTTTTTAATATCTTTTTTGTAGGGCAGTATATACTTCTTGAAATTATCTCAATTCATTTCCACATTTTTCTTCTAGCTCTCTTTTGAGATTCTTTATGCAATCTTCTAGGAAAGCCTTGTGAAATGGGGACCAGCTCATGTCTCCCTTTGTGGCTTCCTCTGGAGTTGCTTTGCCTTTAGAAACCTCAGGATTTGAGGTCTGCTCTTCTTTCTCTCCATAAAAGTTGTCTATGGTGAGAGTTTTTTTTTTTTCTGTTTCTTACTCATTTTTTAGAGCTTGAGATCTGATTAAAGGAGGGGACCTGCAGCTGCTTCAGTTTGTCCTGGGGCAGTTCCTGTAGTTGACTTCTGGTGCCAGGCTGGTTGGGCCAGGTCCACACTCTCAGCTGCTCTCAATCTACTGTTGCCAAAGCACCTGCCCGCAAGCAGAGCAAAGTGGCCCAAGTGTCTCCCAGGGACTTCCCAGGTGCTTAGAACCTCCACGCTCCATCCCAGCCCCCGGTCTCCTGCCTTGGCTGCATGCTGCTGCCTGAGCGGGGCAAAATGCTCGATCCCCTGCCTGTCTGAAACAGACCTGCTCTGGGGTTCTTCCCAGGTAATTTTTGATGGAAATGTGTTATACTCCAAATATTTTTGGGAGCCTCCACTCCAGAACCAGTTCAGAGGCTTACTCTGCTGTTGGTTTGAGAGGTCAGATGAGGTCACAGAGAGTCGTGTCTGCACTCTGCCATCTTGGCTCATGTGCAATCATTTTAAACATTTTCATATTAGTCATGTTTGTTCAGAACAAAAGGGGAAAACCACAAGAAAGGGGGAAAAACCCCCCAAAGTGAAAAGAGTATTCTTCAATCTGCTTTTAATCTTCATAGTTCTTTCTTGGGATCTGAATAGCATTTTCCAGCTCCAGTCTATTGGAATTGTTTTCGATTACAATATTGCTGAGGAAAGCTAAATTTATCATAGGTGATTATCATTCAATCTTGCTGTTACTGTGTACAATAATCTCTTGGTTTTGCTCAATTCATTCAGCATCAGTTCATGTAGATTTTTCCAGGCTTTTCTGAAATCTGTCTGCTCATCATTTCTTACAGAACAATAGTATTCTATTACATTCATAAACCTCAACTTATTCAGCCATTCCTCAATTGATGGGCATCCCTTCAATTTCCACTGTCTTGCCACTACAAAAAGACTTGATGTAAAGATTTTTTGCATATACTCTGGGTCCTTTCCCCTTTTTATAATCTCTTTGGGATACAAAACCAGTAGTGACAATGCTGGATCAAAGGGTATGCATGATTTTGGGCATAATTCCAAGTAGCTCTCCAAAATGGTTGGACCAGTTCCCAACTCAATCAACCATGCCTTAGTGGGTTTCCATTGATTTTCAAAGAACACTGCGGAGCATGGTCTCTAATAAATTCTACTGTGCTGGAAAAACTTCCTATGTTAATTTCAGCAGTAATCTGCATGTTTTCTAAGCATCGTTTTAGCTAAATAGAAAGAAGCTCATCACCAGGAATAATAGTGTGGCCATTTTTTGGTGAATTCTTTGGATGAAGTGTAATGTATCTTATGATATGGTATCCCCAAAACAGATTTTTGAAATTACATGATTATTAAATGGGGAATTAATTTTATGTTTCAACTTGTGTGGCTGGTTTTAAATAAATAATATAGACTATTTCCTGAAATAGACATTCCAAGGGATGTTGCATACATATTATGGGAAATGCATAGTGTGTGTGTGTGTGTGTGTGTGTGTGTGTGTGTGTGTGTATGTGTATGTGTGTGTAGTTTTGGGGATAGGGAGAGAAGTGATAGTTTAAATTATATTTTCTGGGTTCTGGGGACAATTTTATTTGTATGTGATAATTGTTTTTTATCCCCTTTCAGATTTGGGTACTATAGAGTATGCTTTAGGCTGAGGACCATGAAAAGTGATCTGGATTTGGGAAACTTCTATTCAAGATGAGGTTTGAAAGTTTAGGCACTCCCTCAATAAGGCTAAGTAATTGTATTTTATACACACTTTTAGCCTCATTCCTTCGTGTGTTATTTCATAATTTATATGTTTTTATTCCATATGACAGAATTGACATCAATTTATGGTGGCAGTGGTAGAAGAGGAAAAGATAAATAGAGAATAGATGTGATACGTCTTTATACTGAAGGGGTTAAAGTATCCCAGAGACAAAGAAAGTCAGGATTCTTGGTTCCTTGACGTGGGGATTCTGAGATCAGAGAATTTTAGAGACACCTAAGGAAAATATTCTGGGGCATGGGCAGAGAGGCTTCTAAATTGGTTTCAATAAGAAATTGGAATCCACCATGGTTTAGTTGATCAGGGAAGCAGCATTCTGGCAAGAGCCCTAGATTTAGAAGCAGAATCTGGGTTTGAATTTTGCTCTGCTTACTTACCTACCACTTGTATGTTACTTCATCTAATTTTTAAAACGACAATTGGACCAGATGATCTCTAAAGAATCCCATTTAGTTCCAAGCCATTATAAGTTCCTATGTTGGCCCAACACTAGATATACCTGCTTTCTCCAGTCTGAAATGATAAAATCAGTGCTATCAAATCTAAACAGAAATAGCAACCACTAATCTGCTTACTGACTTAGTTTCAAAATGCTATGTTATTTAAGTTTTGTTGTAGTTTGATTTATTTTGTTAAATATTTTCCAATTATATTTTAATCTGGTTTGGTCCTTATTGGAGTGTTTTTTGGCTGCATGTTTGACACCTCTATTGTAAACCATTTCTCATGACTCATCTTCATGAGTTGTGTCTGGTAAGGGTAGAATCAGCTATTTGCTACTAAAGCCATATGAGGTCTCACAAGCAGGTTGCAGCACAGCAGTAGGGCTGTGTGGGAAAAAGAAATGGGTCTTGATCGTTATTCTTTGCAATGAATTGTCTAGGACTCTAAGCTTAGATCTTCATAGGAAAATGGCAAGGAATTATAAGGTATTGATAATTCTAAACCAACTAACTTTAGATTAAGAGAGCCGTCTCAGAAAATAGTATCATTCTAAGCCAGTCCATTTGTTTTCTGTTTTAGTTTTATACTTCATGCTCTTAAATGCACCAGTAAAAACTGATAGGTATATGTCAAGGAGTAGCTAGGGAGAAGGAAAGGCCTCTAAGTTCTTATAGAACTTATCCTAGAGCAGGAATGAAAGGTACTAGGCTTATCTAGGATTTTTTTTAAATCATTAAAAAGCTGGGGTTAAAGATTTAATATGTGATGAGAACTCAACCTAAGATGTTTTCCACAAACCCTATTGAAATGCTCGTTCTTCTTTGACAAATGGGATTTAATATACAACTTTGCTTTTGGCTCATCTTTTTCTGAAAATAACTTTTCTTTATATCGAAAGATCAAACTCCCAAGCAGAAATGTTCTAATATGCTGTTTACCTTAATTATAAAATGCTAAAGTTTTATATTACGTTTAAAATAAAATCATAATATTTGTAACTCCCATATGATATGCTGTCATCCATAAGCCTCTGGTCAGAAACTATTTGAAGTATCATATGCCATGGTTTTTATTCTGAAACACTAATTTTAAGTCCTCAGTGTATTTGAGAGGAAGTAGAGACTTGACAGACTATAAACTTCAAAAAAATATAAAAAAATATAAAAAATATAAACTTCAAAAATCAACTGTAGTCACATAGAAACAAGCCTTTTAATACTCAGTAAAAGCAATTTTGCTGGAAAAAGATAGCAAGAGCAAAAGATAATGAAAGTTTTATTCTTATCGTCTATTAAAATAATCTTTTTATAAAGTTTAAATTTGCATTAAATATACATAGAAATTCTTGGATATACTTCATCCTCCTAGGAAATAAGGCTGCAATGTAGGATGTGGAAGTATAGCTGGAGATCTACCTTTGTAGGTAAGGTTTTTAAGTACCCTGCTAAAACTTTAATAGAAAGAAATGAGACTTATATGCAGAAAGAATGTAGTAAACATATAAGAAAGGTATAAAGCAGATAAGGGATAAATCAATTCCAGAAGGGGGGATCTGTGGGAGAGCATTTGAATTGGTTCTTAGAGGGATATTTATGGAATAACTTCATTGAAGCTACTCATTAAAATTTTGTTAAGTGTTTACTATCCTATACTTTACTATACTATGTTTACTATGTGCTAGGTACTCTGATAGGTGTTGGGAACGCAAATCAATCAGAAATATTTATTGAGGACCTATAATGCACTGTGCTTATTGCTGAGGATAAAATTACAAACAATAAAGTTTATTTTTTCCAACTTTCACATTTTTTTATTGAACAGTTTTATTCTTCCTTAGAATAAAAATCTTGCTTTAATGTTGCAAGGTATACTGCAGATATGCTATGCTTGCCACTTCATAGGGTACCCCACTCACTAACCCAAAAGACTAGGGAGATGTACTGATTCATACCTTTATAGATAGCATGTATCACTGGTATTATTTATAATTTCTCTTGTTTAAATAAGCCTGGGACTTCTCAGATAGTCTACATAGTTACTGTAACAGTATAGCACTTAAAGGAGTGTATATTTTAATGAAAGAACCAATAACTATATATGTAAATCTATAGAATAAATAAAAAAAGTATAAACATGGGGTTAAATATAAGGTAGTTGAGGGGATCAGGAAAGACTTTTTTTTTTTTTTTTTTTAAAGAAGGTGCTTAAGCAGTGTCTTGAAGGAAGAGGGCAATTTTCTAAGATACAGGTGAGGAGCGAGTACATTCCAGATGTGAGGGGATTGCTGGTGGAAATAAGTCTCTGTTCTCAAGAAGCTTTATAGTGCATTTATATGAATATGAAGAAGTTTTAGCTTCTGAATTTATTACCTATAAAATTGGAATAATAGTACCCTATTATATATCTCACATTGTCATGGTGTTGTGGTGACAGTGCTTTTGCAAAGTACTAATTTTAACTATAGAAATGTGAACTATTATTATTGCTACTATTATTATCACTGTTATCATTATCATCTCATTCTCATGAGTTCTCATCTGTTTTTGATAGTATTCACATAGAAATAGTTCTGGAAGGAAGTAGACTTTTACATAGGTTGCTTAGATGACTGATTTCAGTAGTTGAATATAAGTATTAGAATGTACCTATAGAGAATATGAAGTTCTCTATAGGTATACTGAAAATATCAAATTTTCATTAGTACAACTCCAAAAGCAGAAAAAATAATATGCACTTCATCTTATTCCTATATGATTTTGATTTTCTCCTCCTCGGTCCCTATATACTGACAACTTTTTATTCCATGTAGTTTGGAGGTTGAATATTTGGCATGTCCATACCTCCTTAAGTTTTTATGGATCAGTGCTATGTAATTAGATGATTGTCAGCAACAATTTGGTCTGTGATAATGGTGCAATTCTAGTTTAGTTTGTGGTTGGGTTCTCCAGGATATTTTGAGCTTTTTTTGTTGCCTGGGGATTTGCTGTCAATCCATGACAAGATGGTTTCTTATGATGTTTAATTCCAGCCACTAGTTCCTATGTTTATTGGGTATTTTAGTAATTGCTAAAATTTTTACACAACTTTTACTTTTTTCCTTACATAAAACTCTTCTGTAAAATCTAGTGAGAGTGACTTCATCTTGAATTGACTTCGTAACTTGTTCTTTTCCATGAACAAATCTACACGACAAGCTCTTGATTAGCTCCAATTTATCCTGAATGTATCTTGTACATTGATGTTTGAATATTGTTTCCCCCATAATTGTTTGTATATTGTCACATCCTTGATAGTGAAAACGGTCCCCAGTGCTTAGTGTAATGCTTGGTAGATACTTTTAAAAAAATTCTCATACTGACCGACAATCATTTTTTTTTTTTTGATGTTTTATCAGCATTGTTGGCTTCATTCATATGGATAGCTTATAAGGGCAATCCATTTGAGGATTTTAGTTGCTTTGTATGCTCTGTCTGGTGTTAAAATACTTTAGGTTATATTTGACAAATCCAGTAGCATGCTTCTGTTGACAAGTACCTGTTATCAGTCTTTAACATTGCCTGGTGAAATGATGGATGCTTGTTCCAAAAATATTTTTGTAGGTTTTTGATTCGTTTGTGATGTTTTCTGAAAATGTTTATCAGTCTTTTAACTCCTTTTTGACAAGGAAGTGTTCATCTTTTTATTGCTTTTGTAAGTTAAAAAGTATTTTTATTATTAATATCGTATGGGTTTTTGTTGACAATTTCCAGATTTGTTATTTTTCATTTTATTGTTCAAAAAAGTGTATGTTGAAATTGGTATAGATATTTATTGCTTTAAATGTGTTCCTATTTAGCTTTGATTTCAGGATACTAATTAATTTTTTAACATATTAACCATATGTTAATTGTTGTTCTCCTTGATAGTTTTGTTCTTGAGAAAAATGGAGACCAAGGTTTTTATAAATATTACTTTTTTCATTGGTTCAGTTTAAGATCAGGATTAAAGCTTGAACCCTCAATCTCTCTCTTTCCTGGACATGTTAAAATTTCTATACTTAACTGACTCCAAATAATGATGTTTTTTATGTTAGTGGAGAAAGATTCCTGAGTTGAAAGAAGTGTTGCTTTTGTTATTAACAATAGATTATTGAATTTTCCCTCCAGAATGATCTAACTTTATAGTTTCTTTAGCTTTTTATGCAAACCTTCTCAATTAAGCCTTGCCTTATTGCTGCAAATTTTTTCCCAGTTAACTATTCTTTTTCTGACTCTAATAAGTATTGACTTTGTGCAGAAACATTACAATTTTATGTAATCAAAATTGCCCTTTTCCTCTTTTGTGATTGTCCTTATTTGGTCATGAACTTTTCACATATGAAAGACTTTTCCCTTGTTTTTCAAATTTGTTTATGTGCCTTTTATATCCTGTTACATGTCAGTTTTGGAGTACATTGTATTTTATATTGTGAGTTGTTCATCTAAATATAGCTTCTGCCAGACTGTTTTCCAGCTTCTCAAGAGTTTTTGTCAAATATTTAATTTTTATCAACAGTAGTTGGAATCTGTGGGTTTGACTAGTACTATAACTATTACTTTGGCAGTTGTGTTTAGAGAGAGAGGAGAGACTTGAGGAAGGTTCTTTTTTTTTAATGCTAATATATGCTCTAGGATGACCATCTGTGAATGACTTTGTTACTCTCAGCAATACAGTGATCCACAACTACTAGGAACCTCGATTTAAACCCAGGTCTCCTAATAGAAATTCATTTCTGTTAGCCATTAAAGATGAAATGGTCTAGAGCGGTGGTAATGGTGAGAGTGGGAATACTTTATAGAGAGAATCAAAAAGTTAAGGGAGCAATTGGGATGTAAAAGGTAGAAAAACCAAAGATGACTTGGAAGATCAAACCTGGGACTAGAAGTTTGGAGGTATCACCTATAGAATGAAGAAAATTAGGAGGAAATATTTAGTTCTTTGTCAGGAAAGAAGATGAGTTAAATTTTGGAAATATTCAATTTAAAGTGCTGCTGGAACATTCAGGTATAGAACATGAATGGAAACCCTATAAATATATGAGATTTTGTTCCTGAAGTCACTGAGCTAGGATGTGTTCGCTTTTTTCCATTTGTGGCATTTTCTTAATACTTTGTAGGACATGAATTTTTCCTTAATATTAAAGATTTTATCAACAGAAATTTGTGAGGTGATTTGAAGCTAGGAGAGTGAATTTTAAAAGATTTGTAGCATGTATTTATGATGTATTTCCTCTTCACTGTGGCGGGGGTGGGGGAAAGGAAAAGCTATATATAAGCAAAAGTGTTTTTAGCAGCCTTATTTTTTATTGTGGATCCTCCTCTCCCTCTCCCTTCCCCTTCCACCACCTGGGAAGAAGACAACAGAGGATTGGCTCATCCAATTATAAATTCTCAAAATAAAAAAATGAAATCATATGAAACAAAGAGTATAAACAAATCAATATATACAGACTCCAACTGTATTGAAGGGAATATAAATATATAGAAGTGAATAGCATGAAAGAAAATTAGAGACACAAAAAATTTAAAAAGAATTACCTACATTTTATAGTTAAGTTTATTTATTCAAGTCATAAAATTTTAAAAATTGGTTTTGTTTAAATTGAAGTTAGATGTAAAAAAAATTAAGTGATTAAAATTATAAGAAGTTACTAGCAATGGAGTCCTGGGTTTCATTTTTATTTCAGTGCTTCCATTTTAATCCTGTTTTGTTCTTTAGTGTTAGGCATAGTGTTTGGGTGTGGAAGTGGAATGTTTACCAAATTTTTGCTTTTATATTGTTAGTGTTCTGGAAGTGATTGATAATCAAGTTGGAAAACTCATTGAAAAGTACTGAGTAAACAAGATAGGGAAACAGTTTACTCTGGAAGATCCTTGGTGCCTTACCTTTGGTTAGTTCTTAGTTGAATATCTAAATGGGCATTGTCTCCTGCCTCCTTCCTGCACTTTTCTAAGGAGGGGAAATCCAAACCTCATTGTCATTAATTCAAATGAGTATATGTTAGTTATATTTCCCCTGGACTGCTTTAAATGTTTCATTATTAAGGCAGCATGCTTTTTGAGCCTTCTTGTTATTGAGTTCTTTCTGTCTTACCCTACTCTCTTGACCCTATTTGGGCTTTTCTTGGCAAGAATACTGGAGTGGTTTGTCATTTCCTTCTCCAGTTTATTTTATAAATGAGGAACTGAAGCAAACAGGGTTAAGTGACTTATCGAAAGTCACACAGCTATTAAATGTCTGAAGTTGGATTTGAACTTTCCTCTTCCTGATCCCAGCGTTGATACTTTATTAACTATACCATGAGGGTATCTTATATTTTAAGCCTTAATTTTTGCAATTTGTTGTTGCTTTTGTTTCTCACTACTCCATACCTTTTCCCTTGGGAAATATGTACATATATCTACTCAAAGAATCGTTGTTGTTGATTAAATGCATGCAAAAATTTATTAAAATTACAAAAATATGTAAGGTGTTTGTATATCTTCTTCTTTCTTTCTTTTTCTTTTTCTTTTTTTTTTTTTTGCTGAGACAATTGGGGTTAAGTGACTTGCGCAGGGTCACACAGGTAGGGAATGTTAAGTGTCTGAGGCCACATTTGAACTCAGGTCCTCCTGACTTCAGGGCTGGTGCTCTATCCACTGTGCCACCTAGCTGCCCCAGGTGTTTGTATATCTTAAAGCATTATGAAAATGCCATTACTATTATAAATATCTATAGAAGTTAAATGACCTGCCAAAAGTCATAGATAATAAATGGCAGAGCTGGGATTTGAACCTAGCTCCTTATCTTCTATTCTAGCTCTTTAGTTTGTAGTAAAATGTTATTTTTAAATCAATTTTGAAAGAGTAATGGGTATCTCAATAAACATATTTTAGATTGGCTTTGATGTCAATAAAATTAAAATACATTTTATAAGATCCTAAGATATTGTATCTTAGAATAGCAGGACCTTAGAAATCATCCAGCCCAACATGTACATTTTAAAGGTGAAGAAACTTGAGACCCAGAGGGTTCTCATATTAAGATCGTGTTAGCAAAGAAGGATTTGAATGTAGGTGGAGCTTTAAACTTAATAAGAATTCAGTAACTTCATATATGTGATTTCCCCCCACCCCTTTCTTCACCTTCATCTTTTCTGCTTTCTTAAGGTTTGTAAAATCTGAATACTAATGTGGTACTTAACTGGAGTTTGGGACTTGTAGGAAAATCAGTGCTAAGATCTCTATCTAGTTCATTACTAAATAGCTTTGGGGTCTTTGAATCTATTTGGCCATAGTTGATTTTCTTATTTGAAAAATGAGGGTGTTAAACTAGATGATTTCTAAAGGAACCTTTTGGCTCCAAACCTTTCACTTAATGGTCAGTCCATGTCCTGTGCCCTCTCTTCTGGCACTGGCTCAAGTGTTCTCTCACGGAACTTGTGATGCAACCTACCATCTATAGGAGAAAAAAAAAGAGAGAAAACATTCATGTTTCTGAAAACCTTTCTAATCAGTAAACATGTATTTTTTGTTGTATTTGCTCATTTAGACTTTAAACAAAGATAAATAAGTTATATATAAGCTACTGTCATATCTGCCTAGTTATCTTTTTTAGCTGTCCAATTTTACCTAAGTTCTTTCCTTTATGATAATTTCTAATTAGTTACTTAAAATACCTTAAATTGAACTTTAGTTTTTAAAATCCAAGTCATTCATATTTTTTTTTCTCCTGCATTTCCCTCTTCGTAGTTAAGCAGTGATGGATTAGAATTAGGTTGCAATACAGATTGGAAAAAATCTCCCAGCATCCTCTTCCTGCTGAGGCATCAACTACAGCAGGAACGGTAGCTTCCACGGCTGACATTTCTTTAAAATTTTGATATGGAGTGTCCTGCAATGCTGCAAGCTGCTTCTGCCTCATAAACTCTTTAATGTTATTTTGATATTTTGCTTGAAAATCATTGAATCTCATGGACATCGATGTACAAAGCAGAAACTGAATTTTCTTTGTCTTTTTGCTGGAGTGAAAATATCTGCTAGGTCAGAAGGGAAGAAAGACTTATCTTCATTGTGGGACTGTATTCATTCCTTTAAAGTTATTGATACTGCAAATCTGTAAGTATATTTTAGCATCATTTTAGCAGCATCTGAAATCATTATTGTGTCTATGGCAGACTTTAAAAATAATTTAATGTCCTTTTAAATTTGTGATTTTAAGTTTGTGTTTTAATTTAGAACATACATCTAGATCCTTTTCCTTGTTCACTTATTTTTATTTTTTATTAAGGGCAGGTCTTGAGCTCTGAGCTAACAGAATTTCTTGCCACTTGCTGTCTGTAATTTAATCTTCCAGGATGCTGAGGCTGGGGTTTCAGCCACTGCAAGGTATGCATTTAGGGATGCTGAGACTTTGGCTGTAGAACAATAGCAGCATAACGATGTCTCATTGCACATTTCCTGTGACTAGCTCAGGTATTTTGTCCTTTATGCTGCAGGATTGTTGTGTTTGGGCAATTAAAATCTTCGTGGGGGGAAAAAAAACAAGCAAAAATAGTGCCCTGGCTAGTAGCATTGCTACTAGTAGGATCTTCATTTCAGAAAATGCACCATCAGTTGCTGTTCTTCTTTTAGCAGATTCCTGTGAATTGGAGTTTTAAAGAAAGTGATCTTTGCCTTACTCCTTCTTTCTAAGTGTGTTTGAATCAGTGCTAGTTTTCTGTGGCGCATTCCTACAGTCGGACACTTGGTCTGATTCATTGTGTCCTCCATGCTGGTGTGGGGTGTGCACCCATCTTTTTACTTTAGAGGAATTTGTGGAAAAATAACTATGTATTATATGTGAATTATTATTGAGTCATTAACACTTTGTAGGAAATGAGCCCTTGTGAAGTAGAAAGATTTGAATTCTGAGGCCCAGGCTCTAGTCTTGCTTCACATTACCACTGTATGACCTTGGAAAAGTCAGCTCCTTTCCCTGTGTTTCTGTTCTTTCTTATGTAGTATAGAGGGAGTTGGGACTAGATGATGTCTTAAGGACTGCTCTTGTACCTTCTGAGGTTCATGATGTAATATTGACTTCCCTCCTCCCTACCCTTTGTTAAAATGTCTTTGCCCTGGCTTCTCTTTTTGTATGAGTAGAAAACCAGCTGCATAAAAAATGAGTGATTTTAGTAGTCTTTTTAATCTTTTTTTTATTTAGAAAAAAGTCAGTTTAAAAAGTCAGTTAAAACTGCTTATAAAAATTGTCCTTTTGAAATTTCAGTGGTCAAAATGCATTAAAAATACCACCTAGTAGCATTGTTAGTAGCATTGTCAGTGGCAAATTCGTTTGACTTTCACATATTTTGTTAGTTTTTTGGTGGTAGTGTTTTCTTTGGTTTCCTTAACTGTAAATTTTTGGAGGGTTTCCCTTGCCTCCCCTCCCAAGTTTTAAAGTAGCTGTTGTTTTAATTTTTAAAATAATTTGTCATACCTTAAATGTTGCCACTTTGAATTTAGCATTGAAAAATTCAAAAATAGATGACAGCCCCTGACCTATAAAACACCCAAATTACCAGTGATCCACTATTACAAATGATTGCTACCCACTGAACTTTATGAGTCTCCCTACTTGTTGATTCATGTTCCCTCTCCCCTAATATGTCCCTTTCAAAAAATCAGAAACTTTGCAGGATGTGTGGGCTCAGAAATAGAAGAAGGATAGCCATCCTATTTAGCTCAGAGTAGGCTAGGGAATCTGACCCTGATGGCAGAGTTCCAGGGAGATTATTCCTTCAAATTTTCATAAGTATTGTTTGAATTTTTTACCACTTTTTTTTGGGGGGGGTTTATAGTGATAAAATTCAGCTAATTACAGATTTCTTGGGGGTTAATAACTATATTTACTTTTACAAATTCAAATGGCCTGGGAGGTTTAAGGAGCTAAGAAGAATTAGTTGAAGATTATTTCCTCTAACACCTAATTAGGATTGACTGTACTGTGGTAAGTGGATGTTAAAAATGGTTAATTTTGGAGTATGTGGAACACCTTAGGAGGGAAATAGGGTGTACTTGCATAGGATATTAAGAATCTGATGAACAAAAAGGTTCTGGGTTTCTGGAAGGTATCATGCAACATATACTACCAAAGCTAAATTTGACTTTTTTTTTTCAAAATTTTGATAGGGTCACTCAACCTAGGAAATGGGGAACAACTTTGTCTCTGTCTCTGTCCTTTTTTCCCCCCTTCACTCCCTTCCCCTCCCATCTTTTTCTTTCCCTCCCCTTTTTTCATCTTCTCTTATTATCAATACCCAGATGTCAGGCTAGTAGTATAAAGTTCAGTTATATTCTGGGTTAAATTGACATTTGCAGGTTATCCTGGGAAATTACTTTTTAAAACATTGCTTTAATGAGGAAATTTGTTCTGGGGTTCCAAACGATTAATTTTCATTGGAAGATAAGCTTCTTGAAGGCGGGGTTAATTTTTGTCCCAAAATATCGGGAAGGAGTAAAGCAGAAGAGTCCACAGGGATAGAAAATAATAATCAAAAGTAGAACATATTAGGGGGAAAAAGCAAGGGTAGCAATCATTCATCTCAGACAAAGTTAAAACTAAAATAGATATAGTCAAAAGAGAAAAACAGGAAAACTACACCACATACCATCCATATTAATCAGTGTTGTTTCAGACTATTTAGAATAATTAGATATTATAAGATTGGAATATTGCCTTGCTGTAGGAAATGAATTGGTAGATTTAGAAAAATATGGAAAGCCTTGTATGCATGAAGGATGATGTTAACCACTTTCAGAGAAACAGGACAAACGAGTTTAATACATCCTTTTAGGTGTATATATGTAGTATACATGTGTTTATATGTATATGTGCGTATATAAAACATACATGTATGAAATTGTAAACTTCTTGGGGGAGATGGGGTAAAGGAAAGGGGGAAAGAAGAATAAAAAGTATTGCAGCAGAGAACAAAAGAAAAGCTATAAGGAAGTAAAAGATGGACAATTTTAAATACAAGGTATAGTTATTATTTAGACTTTCTTGAAAAAGAAATTTATTGTTTCATATTTTGAATCTTCTATGTTCTGCTGTGCATATAGAGATTATTTTTCTTTTACTCTTTCTATTTTGTATTTATGTTTTAAATAAATAAATACATAAAAAAGGGGAATGGTAGAGAAGAAATGAAGGTCCAAAAGAGTCCTGGGATAGTGGTTATGACCTGGATGAAGATTCAGGCAAAGGAAAATGAGAAGAAAATGATCAGATGGATAAGGAGGAGAATCAGGAGAGATTGTTGTCAAAAAAACGAATCAAATTGCAGAAAATGAAGAGAATGAATGGAAAGGAAGCAGAGGTATCACCTTTAAATGAAGCTTTTAATTTAGTGTTTAGCTTGTTCCTTTTGCCAGGTCTATCCAAACAGAGATGTAAATTTTTGGGAGAAGGAGAGGGTCTAGAAAGTCAGGGAATAAGTGGAAACAACTGAAAGAATATGTCAGAATGTTGACAGTAGCATGGGTAGTGATAGCTTTGTCTTTTCTCGGGATGGTACTACGTGATCGTATTCTCAGTAATAACTCACATATACAAGTATGCTATGGTGATTTATATGTACGTTTGTCGAAGAGATATTAGTAATATTGCATTCTAACTTTTCTAAACTGTGATATATTTTTCCTTGAAGACACTTTGAAATAACATTTATAGGAATCTTGAACAAGGAAAAGGTATCATAGTATATAAAAATATAGTATTGGGTTAATAATCCAAAATAGTAATTATTAATTAGTTCCTTCCTGGACAGTTCACTTCAGGAATTGAAAAAGGTCTCTTTCCTACATATCTATTTCTTAAATGGAGAAAGGTAAATATTGTTGTTACCATTACTTATAAGGCTAGGAAAAGAGGAAACTATCTTTTGATAAGTCTGACTGAACACTTGAGGATGATGGTGATAGAGTGGTGAGCACAATGGTATGAACCGGACAAGAAGTAATCTTTCTTAAAAGTTTATCCTTTATTCATTTCCCGAAGAAAGGCCCTTTGTTCTCAGACCATTAACCGCATTTCTGAACAGCCTGTGTGGGGATAAGGAAGCCCTTGTAAAAGGGCTTCTAGACTAGAGAAAAATATTTCTTAACATTGTCTTTTTCTAAAAAGGAGGTTTTTATTATGTTTTCACACAATGAAGGTTTTTCCTGCATAGACCTTCATAATTACTAACATGAATGGTTTATATCTCTGAGGATATTTTAAAGTTTTAGGGAATTAATATTTTATTCAAAATGTTTGTATAGCACTTAAAAGATTGAAAAAGTAATTTTCTCACAATAACCTCCTTGTGTATATAGCCCTTCCCCCCATTCAATAGAAAGGAAACTGAGGCCCAGTGATTTGTTCATCCCAGTTCCATTCTCTTCCCTGAGTTTCACGCCTTCTATCACCAGTAAAACTACCTAGTGGATATTTCTAAGTAGAAGTCTCAGAGATATCTCAAATTTGGCTAGTCTAAAATAAAATTTCTATTTTTTTGTACCCCCAAAACTATATCTCTTTCAAAGGCAGACACTATAAGGTTACCAGTCTCCATTGTTTATTATCTGTGACTCCTCTCTCCTTCAGTTCACATTACTTGTCAGATCCTGCTATTTCTAATCTCCCAAATACATTCCTTTCACTTTTTCCACAGATCAGCCACCTTAGTTCAGGCCCCCCTCAGCACACCTCACCTAGATTATTTATTGCAAAAGCCTTCTGATTGTGCCCCTGCACGTCTTTCTCTGCTCCCTTTTATTTTCCACACAACTTCCGAAGTGAGTTTTTCACCATTGGTTATATGTTGCAACCTCCTCACATGTAATGTGGGTTGCTGTGGTTTTAAAAACAAAACAACATAATTACCAGGTGACTATTCATTTGATACTATGCTTTTTTTTTTTTTTTTTTTTTTACAATCAGCTTGGTGGGTCCTTAGAAACTAGACTACCATGTGTTACCAGGGTCATGCTTGAGATCTGTCTAATATGGTAAAACCTGCCAGAGCTTGCACCACACTGTCTTAGCCTTTAAGAACACAGGAGATATGGGGCAGCTAGGTGGTGCAGTGGATAGAGCACCAGCCCTGAAGTCAGGAGAACCTGAGTTCAAATCTGGTCTCAGACACTTAACATGCCCTAGCTGTGTGATCCTAGGCAAGTCACTTAACCTCAATTGCCTCAGCAAAAAGCAAAACAAACAAACAAACAAAAAAAAAAAACACAGGAGAAGCCTATGAAACATAGGAGTAGGACTTTGTGCAGTTCTTCCCCATTTACTCAGGATAATCACTTTGTGTATATTTATATTTTCTTGACATTTATTCTGCATATATTCAGATGTCTCCCCATGTAAACTCTGAGAATAGATATGGCTTCATTCTTCATATTTGTATCTCCATTTTCTGATACATAATAGATACTTTAAAAGTTCTTGTTGAGCTAGGTGTGATGGTACATACACATCTGTAATCCTGCCATTGCGAGTCTGAGGCTTGGGAGTGCCTTAAATTTGGGAGTCCTGAATGCAGTAGGGCTAAAGTGGATTGGGTGTGTTCTGCACTAAATCTAGCTCCAATATTGTGAGTCTCTGAGCAAGATGATTCTAGCCTGTTTGCCTAAGGAATGTTGAGCCAGCCAATTTTAAAAACAGCAGATTAAAGTTTCTGTGATAATCAACAATGGCATAGGGAGAAAAAATCTTAAAAAAATGCTTGTTGACTGGTTGGTTTTTCACTATTAAACAGTAGAACTGGGTTTTGAATATAGGTCCTCTGATCCAAATTGTGTGTGCTTTCTACTGTTGTACACTATCTCCTTTTTTGGTGAGTGTGACCATATGCATAATAGGTACTGGAAGCAGGAAATGAACTTTAATCTTTTTTTCCACATCTTTCTAGTATACCACACTGCTTCGGAAAAATGCAGTTGCTGCTTCTAATTTTTGTGTTTTGGTAGTCAGGATTTAATTGAGGGATGGATATCAGAGTTATCTGCTGTTCTCTACCTTTCTGCTATGAACAGGAGATTGGGGTTTCAGAGGTTCTATCCAGTTTCTAAATGTGATTAACTCACTAATACATAGACAATTCAGGCTTGATATCTGTGGCAGAGCAACATTTCTAATGTTTTAAAAAATAGTTGCTCCTAAGACCTTATCGTAATTTATTATTTCAACAGCCCTGAAAGGTAAATGACTGTCCTATCATTGAGGAAATAAAGGTTGAGAGAAGTTAAGTGACTTGTTCAAAATCACATAGCAAGTAAGTTTCAGAAGCTATATTTGAACTCATATGTATGTAACATCGAAAAGAGGTTCTAGAAGGGCTTCAAGTATAGATCAATGCTGGTCAAGTGTGGCTATTATCCAAGGACTTGCTCTGTTAATTTCCGTTTCACTTAGAAGACTGGCTACCTATAGCAATTCATTGAATACCTCCTAATTAAGTGACAAGATTAAAACCCTTGCTAATAAAATTATAGATCCTTGAATTTCCATTTCTTAATATTTATTTCCTATAATGTGAAATATCTGCATTAAATCATATTTAAGAAATTATTTAATTCAATCTCATTATCATCTTCACACAACTGTAGTTTTGTAATTTGCTTTTTTGAACTGAAACTTCAAAGTCTAAAAGTCCATTAAGGAAGAAGAAAGATATACAATTAAACAATGCAAACAAAAAATTTTGAGATAATTGCCAATAGTTATCATCAGATATGACTTTATTAGAAAGGTCAAAACCAGTGAGAAAAGTAGTGAATCTGAAAGTCAGTTGGACCCATGTTAAAGGCCTGTTTCTCTTTCTGGTAGGTACATAATAGATCCTCTCAAGTATCAATTCCTGCAAATGTAGAATGAGGGGAATAAACTATATGATCTTTGAAGTTTCTTTAAGCTCTGTAGTTGCCCTGGATTTTTTCATAATGGATTTTTGTTAATTGTAACATTTCTAGAAATAGGTCAGCTGACTAGAGCTTAGAAATCTTTTTGTATTACAGAAATCCTTTTATAGTTTTTTTTTTTTTT
>JAJPUD010000898.1:268069-345721 GCA_023553655.1 Myrmecobius fasciatus
GTAGTGGATATCCTGCCATCTAGGGGAGGGGTGGGGAGTTGGGGGGAAAATTTGTAACGGAAAGCTATGTAAGGGTTATTGTTGAAGAATTACCCACACATATGTTATGCAAATAAAATAAAAATAAATAAATAAATAAATATCTAAAAAAAAGATTAGATTATTTAATTTCCAATAAACTTTTAGTCTGTTTTCTCCTGACCTTATATTGCATCATGATCTGAAAAAAATGCATGTATTATTTCTGCCTTTCTACATTTGATTTTCAGGTTTTTATGTCCTAACACATGGTTAATTTTTGTATAAGTTCCATGAACCACTGAGAAAAAAGTAAACTTTCTGTTTCTATTCAGTTTTCTTCAAAGTTCTATCATATCTAACTTTTCTAACATTTTGTTTACCTCCTTAACTTTTTTTTATTTTGTGGTTTGATTTATCTGGTTCTGAGAGAGCAAGGTTGAGATCCCCCGCTAGTATAGTTTTGCTGTCTATTTCTTCTTGCATCTCCCTTAACTTCTGCTCTAGGCATTTGGATGCTATATCACTTGGTGCATATATGTTTACTATTGATATTGTTTCATTATCGATGGTACCCTTT
This sequence comes from Myrmecobius fasciatus, assembly GCA_023553655.1. Taxonomy (NCBI): domain Eukaryota; kingdom Metazoa; phylum Chordata; class Mammalia; order Dasyuromorphia; family Myrmecobiidae; genus Myrmecobius; species Myrmecobius fasciatus. Next base: position 268,668 of record JAJPUD010000898.1, read on the forward strand.
AGTAAAATATGGTTTCCTTCTTTATCTCTTTTAATTAGATCTATCTTTGCTTTTATTTGGTCTGAGATCAGGATTGCTACCCCTGCTTTTTTTTTTTTTTTTGTTCACCTGAAGCATAAAAGATTCTGCTCCAGCCTTTTACCTTCACTCTGTATGTATCTCTATGTTTCAGATGTGTTTCTTGTAAACAACATATTGTAGGATTCTGGTTTTTAATAGTCTGCTATCCGCTTCCATTTTATGGGAGAGTTCTTCCCATTCCCATTCACAGTTAAAATAACTAATTCTGTATATCCTGCCATCTTATTTACCCTAAGTTATGTTTTTCTTTTCCTTTCCCCTTTCTCACTTCTTTTCTCTCCAGTATTTTGCTTTTGATAACCACCTCTCTCAGTCCTCCCTTTAGAGTCCCTCCCTCTTTTTTCATATCTTTCCTCTAATTCTTGTATTTTCCCTTCTATTAGTCTTTCCCTTTCTTCCCCCCCACCCTTTCCTATAAGGTGAGGCAAATTTCTCTGTGAAAATAAGTATGTCTGATATTCTCTCTTAGAGCCCAATCTGATGAGAGTAAGAGTCACACAATGCTCACCCCCCTCCATTCTTTCCCTCAGTTATGTTAGGTTTTCTTTGCCTCTTCATGAGATTTTTCTTTATTTTACCTCGTTTTTTTAACCTTATTTTATCTCCTTTTTCCTCTTTTTCCAGTATGTTCCCCTTTCCACCTTTGGTTTCTTTTTCATATTATCAAAGTAAAATCAAATTAAACCTACATTCTCTAAGTATACTCATAATAGAAATATAGTTCTCGAGTTCTTTCCTTTTTACCTTTTTATGCTTCTCTTGTGTTCTGTGTTTGGAGGTCAGATATTTTGTTCAGATCTGATCTTTTCATTAGAAATAGGTGAAATTCACCTATGTCATTAAATGTCCATCTTCTTCCCTGAAAGATAATGTTCATTCTAGTGGGATAGCTTATTTTTATCTGCAATCCAAGTTCTTTTGCCTTTTGGAATATGTGAGTCCAGGCCCTGTCATCCTTTAATGTGGAAGCTGATAGATTTTGAGTGATTCTAATTACAATTCCTCGGTATTTGAATTTTTTCTTTCTAGCTGCTTGCAATATCTTTTCCTTGGTGCAATATTCCTAAAATTTAGTTATGATACTCCTTGGGGACTTAATTTTGGGGTCTCTTTCAGGAGGTTATTGGTGAATTCTTTAGATGGCTACTTTATCTTCTGATTCTAAAACATCAGGGCAGTTTCCTTTCGTGATTTCCTGGAAGATAGTGTTTAGGTTCTTTTTTTTTTTCATCAAGGCTTTCAGGAAGTCCAATAATCTTTAGATTTTCTCTCCTAGATCTGTTTTCCAGGTCAGTTGTTTTTCCTAGGAAATAATTCATATTTTCTTCTATTTTTTCATTTTTTTTGTTTTTGCTTGATTTTTGAAATCTCATTGAGTCACTTCCATTTGTTCAGTTTTAATTTTTAGTGTATTTTTTTCTTCAGTTACTTTTTTAAGCTCCTTTTGTAATTGGCCAATTGAATTTTTTTTGTTCATTGCGGTCTTTTTCCATTTCACCGATTTTATTTTTCAGGGAATTGTGTGTCTTTTTCCATTTCACCAATTCTGTTTTTCATCAATTAGTGTCTTTTTCTGTTAGGCCAATTTTGTTTTTCATTGAGTTGTTGTCTTTTTCCATTTCACTAATTTTGTTTTTCAGTGAATTGGTGTCTTTTTCATATCTTTTTTGTCGGGCATTATATGCTTTTTCCATTGCTTTTTACAATTATCTCATTTCATTTCCCCATTTTTCTTCTGACTGTCTTTTGAAATTCTTTATGTAATCTTCCATGAAAGCCTTGTGAAATGGAGACCAGCTCATTGTCTTCCTTTGTGGCTTCCTCTGGAATTGCTTTACCTTTATGAACCTCAGAATCTGAGGTCTGCCCTTCTTTCTCTCCATAAAAGCTGTCTATGGTGAGAGTTCTTTTTTTGTTTTTTTATTCATTTAAAAAAAATGCTTGAGGTCTGTTTAAAGCAGAGCAGTGGCAACTGCTTTAATTTTCCCTGGGGCAGTTTGGCTGATTGACTTTTGAGTGCTGGGTTATGGGGGCCAGGTCCAGGGTTCTCAGTGGGTTACAATCTACCTTTTACAAAAGGCAGATCTGCCAAAGCACCTGCCTGCAAGCAGGGCAGAGTGGCCCAAGAGTCTTGCAGGGACTTCCCAGGTGCTTAGAACCTGCCATGCTGCCAGCCCTGGCTTCCTGCCCTGTCTCTCCACACTGCTGTCTGAGCTCAGCAAACTGACCAACCCCTGCCCAGTTAAAGTAGACCTGTTCTGAAGCTCCTCCAAGGTAATTTCTCTGAGGAATGTGTTGTAGTCCAAATATTTGGGGGTTCTTTGACTTAAAAATCAGTTTAGAGGCTTACTCTGCTGTTGGTTTGAGAGGCCAGAGGACACAGAGAGTTGTGTCTGCACTCCACCATCTTGGCTCTGTCCCTGAAACTAAGGACTCATAGACAAAGGTTGACTTGGAAATACACTAGTCATGGGGAATGCTTGTCCAAAAGCAACAGATACTGGAGATAATGTAAGAGGGTTTAAAGAGAAATAATAAAATTCTGGAAATGCAGCTCAGGGCAAGATCATAAAGGGGTTAAAATGCCAAAAGGCCTTGTAGTTGATCCCTAATCCAACAAAGAATGTCAGGAGTTGACTACATAGGGGAGCAACAGGACTGGGCTTCAGGACTGCCCAGCTCTCTGGCTGTTCTGTGGAAGACAGTTGGGAGAGGACTTTTTAGGCAAGGAGACTATTCTCATAGAAGGAGAGGAGGTCTTGAACTAGTGTGATAGCCGTGGCTTGGGAAAAGTGAGATTATCCCTTCAAAGCACACACAAATATCCAAGTGCTGCAGACTAGTCGAAATGAACTAGAAACAGGCAGTAATGCAAAATAGTGGGAACTCTGATAGGACAAACTGTTCTCTGGGACAGGTGCCAATATGTGCTCATGATATTATGATAGAGATCAACAACAAAGGTGGGATATCCTGGACACCTGTTTGAAGTGGCACTTTGGAAGGTCTCATTCCCCTTTTTTATCCCCCAGTTAAGAACATATTGGGGCAGCTAGATGGCACAGTGCATACAGTATTGGCCCTGAAATCAGGAATAACAGTTCAGATCTGGCCCCAGACTCACATAATACTTCCAAGCTGTGTGACCCTGGGCAAGTAACTTAACCTCAATTGCCTCACAAAAGAATGAAAAAAAGAATATATTTATTCTTTTGTATTTTCTGGGCATATTTTTAATATGTAGAACTTTACCAGTTTCCATTTGCAGCATTTCTTGGCTAAGTATATATACTTGTTATTTATTGTTTGTGACGGTCTTTTATATTACCAGAATTAAGGTGAAAAGGAATTAAGTTTGTATGTGTAAACTAAGAACTGGCAACCAGAGTAGGTAAGTAGGAGTGTGTGAAAGAAAGAACTTCAGGATTAAGGGAAGTCTATTCACTATAGGAGGGTAATAACAGAAGGCATAGTAGAATAGTTAATGGGCATTATGAACTATATAGCCAATCTGGCACAGAAGAATTTATATAATACTTCTTAGGTTTGCAGAACTTTTATCTCTTTTGAAAGGTAGACTAAAAATTTTAAAAAGACTGAAAAAAAAAGATTATTAGACTTGATAATTAAGACGCCATTGTCATTTTAGAGAGATCAGTTTCAGTTCAGTGACTTGTTCTAAGAAAGAGAGAGGTTATATAGGATGATAGTTTGAGGGATGGGATTAAGTGCCCAGGCTTTGAGAAGGATAATAATCTCTTTGTCAGTGAGTAGCTAAAAGGAGGAAAGATTGGAGAAGAGGGAGACATTGGATGGATGATAATAAAAGCTTTGATATCATGTCAAATCACCTCATGATGAAATGAAATAAGAGACTAGGTTCTTAAATGAGAGAGGATAAAATGGGAGGTACAGAGTTTTGGAAAAGTTCTTAGGGAAAGTAAAATTTTTTAAAAAATCAATTAGGTTTCATAAAAGATTGCTATCCTGCAGTGAGGGCCTACTTAAAGTTGGGTAGGTAGCATAATTTACAGTGGAATCAGTTAACATAGGTATGTGACTCTTTTCTAGCTGCATTCAGCAGCTCATAAGGTAGCAGAGGAAGAAGATGGTGAGAGTATTCTAGGACGGAGATTTGGTAAGAGATGAACAGAAATAGAACAAAGGGGAGGGAAAAAGAAATTTCAGTATAGATAGCTGTGTAGAGTTGTATATATAGAGTATAAGGTCATTTTTGAAAAAGGAGAGTGAAATGGGGGGAGGGTAATGAATGACTAGATAAAGTACTGAGGAGTAGAGTGATTTGAGGTCTCCATTACAAAAAGGAGTGATGAGTGGGAGTGGTCAATAGGAGAGAATGACAGGAAGATGTAGTCAAAGAAATATCCTAGTTTTCAATTAGGGAAGGAGAGTATCTCAGGGTAATGTTGAGTTCCTGTTTGTGACATTTCCTATATGTGGCTGAAGAGGAGTGAAGAATTGAGTTATAGGATTTAGGAAGACTAAAGAATTGAGAGGTTAAGGAATTTCACAGCAGGAGCTTCAACACAGATGTTGAAATATCCTGTTCTAAGAGTAAGAGTTGAGAAGAAGGGGGAAATGGTGAATCAGATTATGTGCTTCTTGAATTGGAAGGGATGATGACTTGATAACTGATGTACAACAGCAAGCCTGATCTAAATTGGATGAAAAATTTTGTTACTATGAATTTCAAAGAAGGTAAGAATATAGAGTGATGGTGGTAAAGGGAAGTGCACAAGTGGCAATGGAGAGTAAAGAGTGATGTGGGGAAGAGGAGGGCCAGGAATTTAGTGTCATCAGTAGGTTCCATGTCTGATCATTCAACCAGCATATGTTTATTGGATATATAGCATGTATAAATCATTGAGGTTGGCTTGGGGAAGCTGCAAATACAAAGCTTGGAAGACTAACCCTTTAGACTTTTGCATCAAAGGGATAATTGTGGGTGTGTTGTGGGAGTGTATACATACACATATACAAATAAATGTGATATAAGGAAAAATGTGGTAAATTCAAGAGGAGAGATACAGAGTGCCCTTTGGGGTGAGAATGGGGTCTGGTAGGGTCACAAAAAGCTTTGTAGAGGAGGTAAAAGTTGTACCTAATCCTTAAAGGTTGAGAAATTTTACCTGATGGATAGGAAGATGTTCAGATTTATGGCATTAAAAGTGAAGTAGTTCATATATGATAGCAACCATAGAAAAAGACCAGAATTATTCCAGAAGAGGGATGTCAATGGTCAGTCACAACTTCATGGAACTAAGCTTATTATAAGAGGAATGAACATGCTTGTGGAACCAAAAAAGTTCACAATCCATATAGAAGTTTGGATATTAATGATGACAGGACAACAAAAGATAAGGAGGAAACAAATCTTCACTTTATGGGATGTGATGTGGAAGAAGGGAAAGTAAAGAAAAGGACAAAGCCTTTTCCCAGGATAGGAGCAAAATGCTGGTAAAATCTGCATTCTTTTTCCTTGGAAACTGCTGGACCATGAAGATATGATATGATGGTCTGTTTATCTACAAGGGTTAGATATGAGAAGCTGCATAAGCAGATTCTCAGCCTAGTGCAGACTGCCTGGTATCTGTCCTGACTCCCAAGGACACACAGGCAATCCAGTTTACCAAACAAATAACAAATTATATGAGTTCAAAGTTGGGGGGATGCAGAATTTTGTTTTTGATACATATTCAGGACCTTCTGTATATTCTCAGTCCCTTGTTTCTGGAATATATGGTAACTCAAAAAGACAAAATTAGGAGACCCCTTAACATTCCTTTATATTTCCCTGCTGTTGGTCAAAGGTGTGCACAGAAAGCACACTTGGTAAAATCTTACGTGGATACTATTCAGGACAGCCCTAGTTACAAGGTGAATGTCCAAAATCAGGGACTTACCCAAAGGGAAAAATCAAAATGAGGAAAACCAAGAAAACAGTATACAGATACAGAAAATAAAAGTCAAAGGGGTTTGAAAATGAACACCAGTATTAACAAACATTAAATCTTTCTGCAATTTGGAAACCCTTTCAGTTATGCAGTCAATCTGTCTTCCATCATAGGTATCCTCATGGAGTTGTAACTTCCCTTAGGGCATTTTGACAAATCTCATGTTCTCAAGGGTACTGCTACATTGGATTTTCCATTCTGCTTCCAAATTACTTGTAGAGGTCCCTCATGTTCCTGCTAGAATTTCTTACAAAACAGTAATTTCAATAGAAATTGGCACAGACTCAAAATTTGCTTCTCCAATGATTAGTTCATGTTGTGAAAACCAGCTCAAACCTCATAGTTCTGATATTGTTAAAAATTAAAGTATAAGGGATCATCAAATTAGGATCCCATTGTTCACTTGAAATTTAAGAGAATTTAGATAGTAAATATCCTACCTATACTATTTCTTTCTTTCTTTTTCTTTTTTGCTGAGGCAATTGGGGTTAAGTGACTTGCCCAGGGTCACACAGCTAGGAAGTGTCTGAGGCCAGATTTGAACTCAGGTCCTCCTGACTTCAGGGCTGGTGCTCTAACCACTGCGCCACCTACCTATGCTATTTCAATCTTCAATTGAATTCTGTACTTAACAGAAACATATTAACAAGCTAAAAGGGTTACTGTTAAATTGATATATGTAAGATATTCAAACACACCACAGAAGGCAGAACTCCCCAAACTTCCCATGATACATACATACATACATATTCATATGATCTTGTTGCTTTCTCAAAATTTATACTCAAATTTTTTTCCTTATAACTTTTACCAATCAGCTGTTAATTATTTTAGAACTCCAAATTTAAATGCCATTTAATCCAAACTAATTCTGATTCAATTTATTTATTCAATTCCTGGCTTTTCTTCTTCCTCTTTCCTTAGCAGACAGAGATAAGGATTTTAATCCTTATATAAAAATATTATAGAACACTATAAGATGACCTGTGATACACAAATGTCACTTCTATGGTAAGAAATACCTTAAAACTCAAAAACTTAATTCAGTGTAAGAGCTTTAGATCAGTGGCTCAGAAACCTCATCCATTTTCTGTACAAATAAATCAGAATTCCTAAGTTTATTCAAATGTGTATCAGTTTCCTCTTCTACCTATTCAGCTTATTTTTATTTTCTCCCATGTTCTCTAAGAGTAAGACTCAAAATTGATTATTCAGTCTTTTCCCCAAGAGTGCAGACTTCTTAATGAATAGAATTTTTGAGTTTGGGCAGGGGTTGGGGTGTGGCAAGCCACCTCTGAGTTATAGCAAGTATGTCTCTTGATTGTTTCACTAGTTCCTTTCCAGACTCAGAAATTCCGCACTTAATGAACTACCTGAGGGAAAAAAAGAGTATTTCCAAATATGAAGTAAAATTATATATAAATCTGTGAAACTATTGCATATAGCTTGCTTTTTTTCAAAAGAGATGTCATACTAGATTAGCTTCAAAGATGTCCTCCTTTTCCGTGTTTCTTTATGGACTTTCTTTTCTTCCTTTCTATGTATGTAAAAAAATGCTTCAATGAGCTTTTTTTTTTTTTTAAAGCAACAGTGGTATATGTCAGTAGCCCTCCTGTTCCCAATTCTTCTACACCATCCATTAAAAACTCAGTCCTTGTAACAAAAATAGTTTTGTTACATTGAATCTCTCATTTGCTCTTCTTCTATCTGGAGGTAGATAGTCATCCTTCATCATTAATTTTCTGGAGTTGAAGTTGGTCATTGCATAGATCAGATGCATCTTGCTTGTGTAAAATGGAGCTTTGGAAAAATTCAGTAGAATGAATTTTTTCATTAAGAAAAATGCTAATTTCTTAAATACCCCTTGAAGTAATTTGGCTTGAGAAAGTCAATATGTTTCATGGTAATATTGAAAGCTGTGCCTCTGTCCTCACACAATTTTGGAGTCTTCTTTTTAATAGATTTATCTTTTTTAATTGACTTTTTTTTTTTGGTTAGCTTGAAAGACAAGTTCTTTACTTCATTTTCCCATATAAATGATTGCATGCTTATCAAATGGTATCCAAATTGAAGAATGCCCTCCTCCCATACTTTTTCCTTTTGTTCAGGGGTGGGGATTATTAGGCCCACAGGTAGGAAATCATTTGTTTAATGTATCACTGAGGATGGTGAGCTGAAAGCTAAGTAGAACAGTCTCCCACTGAGTTCTATGAGTTGATAATTTTGTATGGCCAGTGAATGATGCTGTATCCAAATGGCACTTGGGAGAAAAAAGGTTCCCCCCACCCCCGCTATAAATTATAGCCCTATATCTTGTTATTGTTGAGGTCTGGGAAGGGACCCAAAATTTGCAGGCTTGAATCCATCTCCAAGTCAAGGGGCAAAGTTTATTGTAATTGTAATGCTAACTGAAGCAGTCTAAATTCCAAGAGTAGGAACAGAAGCAAGGAGACACATTTATCTAATTCTTTATGTTATAGGTATGCTAATTTTATGACCCAGAGGTAGGACCAAGAAGTGGCCTCTGGAATTTGGTTATCACTGACAACACAGTAATGTTTGTTGGCAGATTGTTAGAACAGTAGTATTCTTAGGTTGGGAATGGGGGGAACCCTTGGGTCAGATTCCAAAGTTCTCTCAGATTGCCAGAACAGAAGGCCCCCCCCAAGGTCAGGGGACCCAAAATCACTGCTATAGCTTTGCCATGTCATTTTGACATCAGCTATTCTTTAGCTCTGGTATTGCTATTATTATTAAGTTCAAACATTAACAATTGTGCATTGTTTATCTACTTTATTCCACTGATCCACCATTCTGTTCCTTAGCCCCAGTACCAGATGATTTTGATTAACGCCTTCTAATACAGTTTAAAAACTGTATTTTCTTAAATATTTTATTAGTTCTTTGATACTCTTGACCATTTGTTATTATCTATTCTAACTCAATAAAATAATTTTTTGTTAGTTTAATTGGGATGGTACTAAATTAAGTTGATTAATTTAGGGATGAACCCTCAAAAAGGTGTGCAGTGAATGAACAGAATGAACAATTGAACTTTTTAATACACAGGAATCAGAGCCAACAATTATACCTTGTAATCCTTCCCTAACCCTGCCTCCTCCTCTCTGAGTTTCCACAGGGAGACCTTTCAGAAGTCTCACATGTCATTCTACTCCCACTATATTCACTCCTCTATATGCCCCCTCCTTGATCATATATCTTATGTTCAAAGATGATGATTAATCCTGCCCTTGGATATGCCAGTTAATTTGCATGAGGTTCATTAAGCATGAGTGGTTGCAAAAGACTTGTGTCCTGTCATTGACTCCGGATGGTTTTAGCTAGTTTTAGGCCGGGGCCCTTTTTTTTCAGAGACCTTATATTTAGCCAGTTCCTTGACTCACAAAGTGATTGGTTGGAGGTATCTTAATAGGATACTTCACCCTTCCTTCGTCCTGACTTTGTGTTTGATTAAGTTCTTTTGTGACTACAAGCACTACTGCTGACCAAGATAGTATAGACCATTGAATTAATTCCCCCTTCAATTCCTTATCTTTATAGCCAAGTCACAACATCAGGCTCCCACCATTTCTCACAGGTAGAATTGTCATTTCTATTATGTTGGCTTGGCCTGCCCCTAAAGTAAATTATATCTTAATTTGGGCTTTTTACTTTGCTTTTCTATATTTCTATTATTTGAACTCTGTTATCCTTGCTTGTATTATTTTGAGCTGCTCAGTTAGATTTTTTTTCTTCCAACTTTATGTTGTGATGGGATATTATTTCATTTATAAAAATTAGAGATAAATTTAAGACAAATTAAACTGAATTACTGGAAAAGTTACCTGTTTTTAGGTATTATTATTTCAGGTATTAAAAGGTTAAAATTTTTTTAATTGAGGGAAGCAACATGATGAAATAATCTGTGTCATGAGCTTATATATACTGATGGGATATTCCTTCATTGATGCAGGCTGTATTAAATAATCTTTAAGTAGCATTAACTGTCAGTTAGAGAGAAATTGTGTTGAGTATGCTTTTGTTAACTTAGATATCAACTTTATTTTAATTGGCAAAAATATATTTATATGGAAGTTATATTTGAAAATAAGCAATAATTTTGGCCATTGCATCATGCTACACAAGAGAGGAATGTATATGTACCCTCTTTACCTATCCCCATTGAGGCATACCACTTAATTTTGAAAACTCCAGACTAAATAAATGATCTCTGAGGTCCTTTTCAATTCTAAATTCTGTGAATTGTGGAGGTAGTTAAGCACTGTTTGATTTTACTTGCTTTTCTGATGTATAGTTTGGTGTAATTTATAAGCTTCTGACTTAGAAGTTCTATTTAAAATGCTCTCTAGTGTTGATTATTAAACTTTAAACATTCTCAATAGCAGCTTTGTTTCTCAAATTACTTAGTTTTCCCATCTGTTTATTGAAATATTTATCTATTATAAAGCATTATGCAAAATCAAAATTCTGCAGGTGGTTTTTTTCTTTTAAAACCAATTTCATGCCTTAGGTAATTGATGAGAGGGACTAACTTATACAGATTTTGTGTTCAAAAGTATAAGTAAAAACCATGAGCTAATGCAAATAGTAAATGCATATGGTATGTTTCTTGATCTTTAGGGCAAACAAGATGGATCTAAGGTGTTCTCTGGAGGAGTGTACAATGGCATTAAACTTATTTCTAAATAATAGATTCTCAGAAGCTTTGGAATTACTTCGCCCATGGTAAGTTTAACTTTGTTCCTTATAATTGTAATGCAGATAGTTGTCAAGCAGAGTTTTCAGAACATTATTGCTTTTTAGTTGTTTATGTTCCTACATTGTTTGTTTGCTTTCTTGATGGGGTTTTGTGCTTACTATTCCTTGAATTGATAGCTGAGTTTCTTTTTGATTCATTTTATTTGTGTAAATTATTATCCTTTGAGATATATATGCATATATATAATACATACACATCTACAAAGATTTTCTACATGTATTGGGAAGTATGATTAGCTGTTGAGATGCAAAAACAATAGGAATGTTTGTTTTTTAACTGGAAAAAAAGTATTGTCACTTGGAAAAATAGCAATGAAAACAACTGTCTGCTAAAAGGTAGTTTTGTAGGTCACAAGTTTAAGGTATTGGGGCCACAGTTAATATTCTTAGTACTGCTTTTTTGGTCCTGGCAATGTCTATGAACAAACTTTACTTTTTGCACATAGAACTAAGAGGCAGATTGGCTGTTCCTGTTCAGGAAGGAGTGATGTGTTTTAGGCTTGCTTTTCAAAGAAGCTTGATTTGGGTATTAATATTCAAATGGAAGATAAAATGAGAAGTGTTTCCAAAACTTGCTCCTAGATAAGAAATAGTCACAGAATCCAGGGATGTGCAGCTGTACACTAAGAGGATAAAGTCAAGTGACTTGTTCACCCTCAGATAGCTTTTAACTGGCTGGGTCTCATTGAGAGTTGATGAAATGTTTTAATGAGAGGCCTTCAGCTGTTCCATTTCGTTGTGTCTCATTTTCCTCTGGGCAGCTGCCTTTCCCAATCTTCCTACCTCCTGACTAAAGCCATCTTGCTTTTCTGCCAGGCCTCTGGTCCAACCATGGGATAAGCAGGCTTCCTGATTGATGCCAGCCCCATCACATCAAGGACATTCATTGTGATTCCCAGTCTTTTAACCTTATTCTTACTGAAAAAAAATAAGTTGCTGGTTTGTCATGGCCATGTTATCTAAAAGACTTCGAGGATTATGGTTGGCTCACCTTTTCTATCATAACTTTTTCCCCTTTTGTCTTCATGATAGATACACTTGTGGGTTGGTGTTCCCCTGATCTGCACTGATTGTAAGATTTGTGGGGGTTTTTTAGAGCAATCTCCTGAACTAGATTATGGGGGGGGACAGGAATGGTCATATGACTCAGTTATAGGAGGGCATTGTGTAGCTACTTAACTATTGCAGATTTGAACTCTAGAGCCCCACCTGCTTGGAATTTACTGCCTTTTTTTTTTAAATATGTTAATTCTCTTATGCAGCCAGGGAAACATTATTATTTTCCTGCTTTAGCAGAACATTTTAAAAATTATGAACTTGACAGATATCAACAAAAATAAACATTTATATATCTGCAAAGAACCAAAAAAAGGATTGTGGGTATGTATATGTATATATCTCCCATAAACAAAGACACAATTGTCTCATCCTTTATTTAAAATCCCTCATCTCTTAAGAAGTGAAAAACATGGTTCATTGTTTTTTGAATTTGTAATTCATTATTATGTTGATTAGAATTGTTAATTGCTACCCAGGGTCTGCTTACTTCTTATCTGTTCATATAATCCTTATATTTCTTTGAATTAATTCCATTTGTCTTTTTTTAAAACTTTATTGCATTCCATTACATTCATTTATAGTTTTTATTTTAAAATTTTTTTCAATGAACAAAAAAATCTATTTTCTCTTTCCCTTTCTTTGTAACAAGTACATTATACTCATATACCACAAATTATTTAGCCTTTAACTAATTAACGGGCATCCATTTTGTTTCCAATAGTTATCTACAAAAAAAGTGCTGCTGTAAATATTTTTATTTACATAGATCCCTCCTATGTCTTATTTTTTTGGGGGGTATGAGGGAAATAAAAAGGGACTGAAAGAAGGGAGAGGGAGAGAGAGACAGGGAGGGAGAAGAAGAGAAGAGTGCTCATGCTATGAAAAATGATCATGTTTATAGCATAGGAAAGTTTTGTGCTGAATTGTTTTTCAAGAATTAAATCTCACAAACTGTTTAATCTTTGGTTGATGAAAAGGTAAAGATATGGGGGAAATGGATTGTTAGACACCTTTTAAAAAAAATATGTTCTTAATGAATCTGCCCCCTTGTGGTGAAGGAAAAATCAGGTTATACAAATTGAAGCAGAGATTTGACAATTATTTCAAGTCTAAATGTAAAAGTCGGCAAAATAGTTTTTAAGTGGCTGAGTTTTTAGAATGCAGTGTACCTAGTCCTCAGTATTCAGAAAATCAGTAATCTGGACGATGTGTTAAATATTATTGCAGTTATGAGAAGTTAATAGATAAATAGCTTTATAATTTTATGTATAGTCTCAATGTAATGTTTTTAAAAAGTTCTGTATCAGTCTAATTTAAATTTTCTTATGTTTTCTTATGTATTTTTCAGGTCAAAAGAGAGTATGTATCATGCTCTGGGCTATAGCACTATTTTAGTAATGCAGGCAGCAATGACCTTTGAACACCAGGACATCCAGAATGGCATTTCCACAATGAAGGAAGCTTTACAAACCTGTCAAAAGTAGGCCTGAGTAATTTAACTTTGGGAGAAAAGTGAATAGCAGCCTTAAATTTTGTGTGACAAAACTGATAACTGCAAAACCAGAGAATTTTATTCTTCCTTGTAGTGGGTTACTTTAGAAAATCAGAAAATAAAGGTGGATTTCAGCTTCTGTGTTCTCTTATTCTCTGTATTTTCAGTGTTAAGATTAAAAAAAAAATTCCAAGCAGGCTAAAAGGCAGGTAGATAGAATTGGTTAAATGCTACTTTGATTCTTTATTTTGATCCACAATTCTGTCAACTTTACTGGGTTATGCAAATAAGTCTCATTTCTGTTATTTTAATATTCCAGAAATGTAGACAGTCAAGCCTAACCAATAAGCAGTATTTTTGTTTTATGTTTTACATGTTCATTTATTGAATTTTGAATTTTAGAATTTATTTTTAACATATTTGAATCTTTTTGATAGCTGAAAATTAGATGGATTTAAAATTCATGCCTCTGGCTTTGATGTATAAGAGCAGAAATATCTCAGGAAGAATTATTTTTAGTATTAAAATTCATAAGAAGTTTGATCTCACTGTTTCAAGCATTCTTTCTTCCCTCCCATTGTTGTCTCCTCCAGATTCAGAGAACTTCCCAAAATCTGACTTTTTTCCAAACTTCTGAGGCTTTTGAGATTTTTCTGTTGCTTGTTTTATTTACCACAGAAATTTTGTTCTTGGACTGTGGGATTGAGGAAAACAGCCGAAAAGGTTTAGAGTCTTAACTTGATCATTCTTTTATGTAGTTTAGCAGGAATTCTATTTTGTATTTCTAAGCTTTACATTTGAAACGAATACTAAATGAAAGTGAAATGAATTTCTCATTTTGTATGATTTTATTCTTCCTTTTCCCCTACTTGTTTGATGTAGATTCAGAAAAAGAAACACAATGGTAGAATCTCTGTCAAGTCTTGTTTCCAAATCATCAATGGATCAGCTAAGTGAAGGTGAGTCTCAGAGGGTTGTAAGATTTAAAATTATAGAAGGTACTTGAAAGATCATCAGTTCTACCTTTATGTGATTTATCCAGGGTCATCTAGATAGTAAATAAGCAGGATTTGTACCCAGGTCTTCTTGATTTTTAAGCCCAACACATCATCCACTGTATTCTTTCAAGCTTCTCTAGGTCTCTTGAAAACTTTGTTGATGTTGGGTGGTACGTGTGATAATTGGAATGTATATTTTTATGAATTTTCAAGAACCCCATGTATTTTTATATAACATTGATAAGGGTGATGATGGGCAAGAGACTCTAAAGTTCTTAGCTTATGTTGGTTGCCTTAGTTTGTGGTGCTACCATGGTAGGTTTGGGAGATGTTTCAATTATTTAAGCAGATGAGTTTTGCTAGCATTATTCTCAGAGAATAATGTCTTACTGGTAGTGGTGGGTGGTGGTGATGGTGTTGCTGGTGGAGTTACTGAGATGATCCATTCAGAGAATAAATCGTGCCATCTGAAAGGACCTCTCAGAGACTAGTCCACACCCCTCCTTTTATAGGTGAGGAAAGGAGCCAGGGAGATTAAGTAATTTGTACAAAGTCACACAGGTAATAAGCATCAACAGGAGGACTTGAATCTGTATCTTTTTGCTCAGAGCAAGTACTCTTATTACTCTGCCATCTTACTCTCTATAGCTTTTAAAAAAAGGAAAATGAGCAGTAACATATATGCCTTATGAACCAAAGGACTTGTCATGAAGGGAAAGTTGTGCTAATTTCCACCTATCTTGAGAATCCTTTTGTCTGATAGATACATTGGGGACCAGAACTGGTCCTGACTGGTATGCTGTCATTATCCCTACTTTACATTTTTGGATATAGAGGCAGGCCGGTTTAGTGACTTATTTGGGATCATACATAAAGAGATTGTGGGCAGGAAATCATAGATGAAGGTTAGTTGTATATCTTGTGTTATCCTTGGGAGATGTTATTTTACCAAACAAAAACAAATTAGTCAATAAGTACTCATCTACTGAGTACTGTTTGTAATGAACATTTTCATTTTTTGTTCCCTACTCAATGAGCACTGGAATTCAGCTTCCTTTAGGGTTTGTTATCATGTAAAAAGTCCTGGTCTTGGAGTCAGGAGGTCTGGCTTTTATTTTTGGGTTTAGCATTTACTGCATGACTTAGGGCAAGTCCCACACCTTCTCGCTGCTCTGTGATGCGGGCAAGTCATTCAGGTGACCATTTCTCTTGTCTAGCACCTGGCAGCTGCAGATCCCTCCAAAGTCCATCTGCCTGACTTCTGCCTTTGGAACAAGTAAAAGAATTTGTCCTTTTTATCCTGGTGTGCACAGTAAAGCAGTACAAACAGTAAAAATGAATTGAAGACTCGTCCAACCTTCTTAGGAATTGTTTAATTTTATTTTCAGTTTATATGTTTGCCTGCCACTACAACCCAAATAGACTTTCTTTTCCCCACAGAGTGAGTCAAAACAATGTAGCATTTGTATGTGATTTATTTTTCCACTTGGTAATTTTCATTCACATTCTTGAATGCTGGTAGTTTGCAGCAGAGCATACATTTAATTAAAGTTTCCATGGGCTTAACATGTCATATACCCACTCATCATTTTCACATTTGATAAAAGTTTCCAATTCTACTTTAGCTAGCTGGCATATTGCCTTGAATTGGTTTTAAGGAGATGTTAAAATTCAACATTTAATATAAAGAATTATTATTTTTTGTCTGTCATAGTCATGATTTCTGATTATTTTTAGTTAAAGCATTTTTTTTTTTTCAATTTGGTACTAGTTTCAATAGTGGCATGTCACTGTAGTACTTAACTGAAGAAGTTAAGGTAAAAGATTTTCATTTTTCAGAGCCTTAATCAAGAAACAAATATATATTAATTTTCTTTTATGAGCCCAGGACTTTTATGATTGAGAAGTTGTTTGACAAAAAAGGAGATCCACATCAAGATAGGAGGGGGGACTTAAGCTAACTCTTTAGGAGTGATCAAACTTTGAGAATAGGTGAGGAAGTGTGGGGTAGGATGGAAGAAAGGAGAAAAAGAGAAATGGATGGGATGAGGAAATATGGAAAGGATTAAAGTGTTGTAGTGGATATAGAGTATTTAAGTCAGAGACATTGGGCCATAAAGAAGGATGGATGAGTGGATTATAAGAGCCTGCCTTGAAAGCTGGGCAAGAAGAAACTTTATTGAAGGTATTACAATTTTTTTACTTCCAAATTTTGCATCAAAGACGCAAAGGAAAATCCTGTCAGACTGCAATGAACTCCTGTATCTAGAGTCTGGTGTCTCTGCTGTCAAGAGCTCCCAGAGTTGTGGTATGGTCTGGTCTGCTTTTTCACCTGGAATCAGGAAAGAATAAACATAAGACACTGGAGAAAAAGAAATATATTCAGGGGCACTGTTGTTGAATTTTACCTCTCAGGATTTCTTATTTCTTCTTCTCAAACTCTTGTTACTATTTTTACTTTTTCCTTGGAAGAGGGGGAGAGAGATGAATCTTCCTCACAAACTAAGTTCACTCAGTTCAGCCCATTCAGTTTCAAGGCTTTTTGTTACCGTGCTGAAGATAAGGGAGAGTGTTTTTTAAGGGAGGCTGAGGAGGAATGGGGGGGGGATATTCTTGAAAGCAGATTCACTGATCTTCCATGTGGGTTTATTTAGGAGACAGAATAAATTGCTTATTCTCTAAAGATGGGTCTTTATTGGCCTAGTCTCTTCATTGTAGACAGATGAGGAAACCTGTCTTTAGAGAAATTAAATAACTTGCCAATCTGGAAACTAGTTTCCAGATGCCACAAGTAATGTTGAAACTCGTCTTCCTAGGCAGTGCTGATTCTCAAGATATTAGAGGCTTACTTGGGATCCTCTGTTACTGTATACAGTAACATCTCTTTTGAGCATCTTAAGACAAATTGCATGTGATATTTTAGGAATTTTCTTTAATATATTTTGTTTGTTATTAATAGAGGAAATGCATGCAGAAATCTGTTATGCGGAATGTCTACTACAGAAAGCAGCATTGACATTTTTACAGGTAATGAATATTGTGGGGTGACCATTTGTTGCTTTTCATTTTAACACCAAAATGCAGCTAGAACTATAATAATAGCTGTTTGAATGAACATTCTTTATAGTCATTTGATTATTTTAATGGGTGATGTGAAGGCTTTGCCTAGAACCAGTTTTTTTTGTTGGATTACCACCTCTCCTAATTTCTTCTACAACCAATTACCCAGAGGTAGTTTTCTTATTCACATTCCTTATCTTTAGTCTGATTTTAAACTCCTTCTGTTGTTAATTACAACTTTTTACATGAAAAGCCTACAACTACTCCAATTTGTAGACTCCTTTCATGCATGAAAATAGTAGAATAGTTACTCTTGCTCATTATTAAACTCTTCTTTTTTCATTCTTTTCCATACCTATGAGAAACTGGTTAAGTTTTCCTTATTTTATTTGTCCTTTGTCTGATGGAGAATGAATGTGATAATTAAATGTGAGTAGTCTTACTTTTTTAGAAGTTCTTGGGGATCCTTTTTGAGTGGAATGGGAATTAGTCATTATTATTTTAAGCCTAAAGTGTTGATTAGGAACCCCTTTTAGATTGGCTAATTAGCAAGGTGCTCATATCATGGAGACTTTGAAATGTTTCTTCTCAATTTATTTTAAGTGAAGATTAGAAATAAATAATTATTTAGATCTAGCAGCATTTGAATTTGCCTTCACTCATGGGTCTTTAAATTTTATTTGCATGTATATTTGCATAAGCTGGTAGTTCTAATTTCTGCATTTCTGATATTTATTTCCATGTTTACATATTTTCATTTCTTCATACTTGTTTTATTTCTATTTTGAGAGAGTGTAATTTAGTTGTATTCAACTCTGTAAAAAAGCTCCTTTTGCCAATTCAAACTGGTAGTTTGCCTGAGGGTACTGAAACTGAGATACTTGCTCAGAGTCATATAGCCAGTTTGTACTAGGGGTAGAACTCGAACTTAGGTTTTCCTGATTCTCCTGTGGATTCATTGTTCACACTGACTAGTTGCCTTTCCTTTGGGGAAAGGATTTGAATATAATTCAGTTCACTGTGGTGCCCTTGGATCTGGAAAAAGAGTCTCTACTCCATTGCATTTTTATTTCTGCTATAGAAGCAGCAGTTGCAGTACTCCTCTAAGTTCACCCCTACTTTTCTGTTCTTTTAAAAACCAGATCTTTGATACTTTGCAGAGTTGTAGCAGATATAATGAGATGAGACAGATGAGAAGAGATATAAGAAGGAGGTGGAAGTAAATTGGGTAGATAGCAAATTTTCTAAATATTAACAGAAGGAATTTTAGACCAGGATCCTTTAATAGAGATATCATACTATATAAAATCTACACTTATAATGTAAATTTTTTTTTCTAACATACTAGTTGCTTCTCTATGTTTGATTAAGATGTTCTTAAACTTGACTCAGTGGTCTGAAGGACCAGGTCTCTGTGGCATCTTGCAGGAAATCTCTAAACCTTGGTAGTAGTATGTTATCAGATTGTTAAAAATAATGGGGATGGGAGGGTGAGGGAGTGGGACTTGGGATGTTATTGAATAAACAATGCTGAACATGGCATTTATCATAGAATTCTTAAAAAATTGTTTTTAATATATTTTCAAAATTGGAGATTCAGATTTACATAACTAGGTCTTGATACCTATTTAGGGACTCATAAGCTAAATTGTAATGTGAAATGTATTACTTGAAAGAAATTCTTGTATAGTTTAGAAAATTCTTTCCTGGCCAAAAATTGTTTAGTTGAAATTTTCAGACTTTTAAATGCACAATAATACTTTTGTTTATGATTATTGTGCAGAAAGTAGCAGATTATTGGTATTGTAGTTTGAAATATTACTCATTTAAAGGAAGATGGTAGAATTAAATTGGATGCTTTTAACTTTACAGGAACATTTGGGCATACAAGAAATTAAATGCTGGAGTTTTCCTAATATTATTATAAAATAAAATTATGGGTTTTAGAAAATGGTAATGAAAAGATAAAGAGTCAGAAGACTTGAATTTTAATTCCATTGAGTACTTTTTTATGGACAATAGTGTGATGGTAGATGTTTAATAACTGGCTCTTCAAGAAAATAAAACATAAGCCTCACACTTTTAAAATTTTATTTGCATTATTAACATTTCTTCATCACTTCCTAAAATCAAGAAAATAATAAATCAAACTCTGATTTGTAGCTTGTTGATCCCTGAAATATAAATAATTACACTGAAAATTTAAGTCGGCTTTCACATGCAGTATTAGTTGATTCCAGCCCACTTTTGTTTATGAATGAGGTGTACTAGTTGATCTCTCAAGATTCCTTTCAATCTGACATTTCTGAGTGTACCAGTGTGAAAAATCTCCTATAGCACCATCTACTGGTGATGAACTTCCTTTGAGCAGTTATGTATTAAAATATACTTAAAGGACTAACGGAAACATAGACATTTTTGTCCAAAGAAACTTCTAATGCAGTACCCAACTTTTATAGAAATGAGGCCCAGGGATATTTAAGTGAATTGCCCAGAGGATCATGGAGAGCTCACACTAGAGTTTAGGATTGGAAAGGATAAGAAATCAAAGTCACTTCCTAAATAAGACTTCTTGAAAGAGAAATATGAGGAGTTAAAAGTAAATGCTATTTATTAGAGAGAAGAGAAAAGGTTGACCTTTCAGCATATCCTTTAAACCTATTAGGATGCTGTTTTAATACAAAAGATAAAAGATACTTTACAGTTTTAAATTTATACTCTGCCCAAAAAGATTTATAAACCCTGACTAATAGAGATCACCATTTTATAATTTGTGAGTAATTAATGTTGAAATGGATCTGTAAAAATTCATTTCCCCCCCTTCTTTTTTAATTTAGGGAAAAATAGTGAAGAAACTATTTCAAAAGGTACATAGAAAAGATGCTTTCTTGAAAAACTGTGTCTCCAAAGTTAAAATTTTGTTGTGTTAGGCACAGTAGTGGATTAGTAGTACAAGGATTGTGTGTATGTGTATGTATGTGTATATGTATGTGTGTGTATATATAATGATCTAATTATTCATTAAATGGCTTTCAGGATGAAAATATGATCAACTTCATCAAAGGTGGACTCAAAATTAGAACAAGTTACCAAATATATAAGTAAGTTAATAATTCAGATATTTTTGAATAAACCGGTGTGATTTGGGCCATTAAAAATATTAGTCCCCATAGCCTTCATAATCTTTGTATAATCAGGTTTTCATTCAAAAATTAATTTTTCTTCCATAAAAGCCTTGAAATATTGAGGTAATCCTGAATTTTTGGTATATGGGCTAGTGTACAAAAGCATTGGTTGTAACTGGAAAGGCTTTGAGTATTAGCTCAACAGCCATCTGAATGGTTGCTGTCTATCTGATGACCAGTCTTGGAAGGCAAGGTCATAAAGGCTTATCATCAGGTGGGTTTAGGATGACGATTTTTTGGCCCTGTAACTTTTTCTAACCACATAACATGTTGTAAAGGGATTACAACTGTATCAGTGGAGGGAATACTCACATTGGAATCCTTGAAAAGTATTGAAGTAATAGTGTATCTTGCCTAATATTTGGGAATTCAAGATTGACCTAATTACCTCTGATGGTCCTGAACCAATATGTCAACACTGTGCAGAAGGACGTTATATCAATGAAAGTATTGTTATAGGGAAGTCTAAAAATTAAGCAATTTATGTTAGCAACATTGACAGCATTATTATTGATGAATAACTGCTATTATTTATTCAGTCATAAAACAATGTTAAGAACCTTATGAAATCATATTTGAGCTGAAGGATACAACATAAGTTAGTCACATTTATCCATGTTTATACATGGTTTAGTAGCCCTACTCGTAAGACTTGTATATTAATTACCTGGTAGTAATGATTGTGTTCCATCAGTCTCCAGGTTGGTTATTACTACCCTTAAGCTAAACTTCTTGGAGGTCAGTGCTAATGAAGTCATGGTCTTAGACTCATTTTTTATAAGGACTAGTTTTCTTTCCTTAATTTTGTAGCATAATGTATACTTCCCAGCTTTGATTGGTTGTCTAGAAAGTGATGATCCACAAAGAAGACCAAGTAAAAGTGTCACCAAACTGGAGGAGAAGCACAGCACTGGGATAATAATTCAAAGTGCATATCTTGCTGATAGTTAACATTACTTTTTATATGTGAAGTACATTAATCTAGAGTTAGCTGATGACTGTCATCCAACAACTCAGATATCACTAATTACATCCTCTTAGATTTTCTCAGAAATTGTTTATATTTCAAATCAACAAACATTTTGTGTTCAAGATGCAATGTGAGATGCTTAATATGCAAAAACCAAAAATGAAACTGTATTTGTCTTTGAAGCATTTACCATTCTCTTGGGGTTGGAGAGTGGATCAGAAGACAATATATACATAAGAAAAATGTAAAAAACAATAAAAACAGTAAAGTAATTGCAAGACAAAGAGACTAATTAAATTGATAGAATGGAAGGAGGAAAGATCAGAAAAAGCCTCATGTTGGAGGTGACATCTGAATCTTTGAAGGAAGCTAGTGAAAGAGTCCATATCCTTCCCTTCTCTCATTCTTTTAATGACAGGTCATAAGGGCCTTGCAAAATCTCACTTCTAAGGGTGTCTTTTTTCCTTTTGAGGTTTGTAAGGGGAAAATAAGAAAATATTTAAAAATTTAAAGGAAAAGTTAGGGGGATAATGTCTTGTGGAAAAAGACAAAATGAGATTATAGATGAAAGACAATTGTAGAAAAAAAAAACCGCTTTTCTTCCATTTACGATTTCTGTAAGCCAAACCAAATGAAAATAGAATAACTTGATTGAGTCACATCTAGCAAGAAAAACACATACTGAAATTCAGAACTTACTGATAATGTCTTTTGGCCATTTCTGAAAGGCATATGATTTCAGATCAGTGGAATAGTTTTGCCAAACTGTGTATCTGAAAAAATGCGAAACATTTCTCTTTCTAACTTTCATAAAACTACTTGTTAGTGATAATGGTAGTCCTAAGTGCCTGGTACATGGAGCTCTCACAATTAACATTGCCCACCTATTTACATCTGAAATGTTGATAAAAGGTGTTGATAAAAATTTGATAAAGGGTGCTTGATTAAAAAAGTCTCGTCTTGAGCTAATGTTACAAAAACACCTGTTGTTTTAAAAAGATGTTGCCCCTCTTTGATTATAGTTTAGCAATAGTTGGCTAAGTTTTAGTAAAAATTCAGCAGTTTGAAATTTCCCCTAATATTTTAGAGGGTAGATTTTGTTAAGTTGTGTACAAATGCGAAATTTGATTTAAAATTAAGTTTGTTTAAAAGTGTCATACAAATGAAATATTTATTTCTTTTCTTCAATCCAGGGAATGTTATTCTGTTCTGCAGATGACTCAGGGCAACAAAAAACAGAAAGAAACCTATTTTCAATTTGAAGGGGGAGTGAAGCTTGGAATAGGAGCATTTAATTTGGTAAGATGTTATTTGTGTATATACCAGAAGTCTACTGTAATAATGCTTATTACCACATTTATGCCATTCTTTCTCTTTAGACTTCAGTGCTCAGATAGGACCAAGTGAGCCCACAGAGCTGTCCTGAAAGCTTTGCATCACTAGACATTTAATAGGCTCACAGTGCTTTGGTTGTTGCCTCTGCAAAGTTCAAAATAAGAAAAAAATATTGGTTATGAAAGTTGAGGGTAAATTTTCAAGAAACAAAAGATTGGGATTCAGAGCTCTTTCTTAATGAACTATGATTGTTGCTTTATTAATGATACAGGTGAGAGAGTTAAGAAGGGTACGAAGAACTCAGGAGAGTTGATTGGAACTGAATAAATATAGTAAGAGTATCTCAAAAGTCTTAATACAGTTTAAAGTTATTAAAACATAAAACCATACTAAGACTTTTGGAATACTCTGTATATTTCTTTTGCTCTTAAGTTAATGGGGCACCTCTGAAACTATTAAAGCATGGACGACTTATTATTTGCTAAGTCTTGGCAGCAGCCCAGGAAAACCAGTTTAAAAAAAATCATGTTATAAGCAGGCTTAGAATGAGGGGAAGGGGAGTTCATTATCATTTAGGCTAGTTGGAGAATAAGCATTTCCTAGCAATTTATGATCTTATATTTATTTTTCTGAAGTTCTTGGTTGTACATCTGCTACAGTGAAAAAATTGCTTATGTAATTGTTTGCCTGTTTTATCTCTTGGTGACATTCACTAATCTTCACTTAATTGTAATTTTTCATATTAATAAAAAGTCTTTGAAACCTAGTTGACATTTTACTGTTGTCTAATATATTTTTTTAATTCATTTTGTTTTTCTTTCAGATGTTATCTCTTTTACCAGCAAGAGTTCTCCGACTACTAGAATTTATTGGGTTTTCAGGCAACAGGGTATAAATTGAACTTTAACTATTCTCAAAGGGAAGATAAATCCTTTCTTTTCAGGGCTTATCAACTTAGAACTTTGTTTTTAAGATCAGTCGAAGTGATATCATTTATTTATATTTTAAGTAGTTAACACATGGTTGTCAATATAACACTGAGCAAAGTGTCCAGCATATAGTAGGCAAATGATAATTTTTTGATTGATTAAATACCCTTATAAAGCTAAATTTCTATATAAAAATAACATTTCTTATTATGGCAACATGCTGATTTCAGACTATTCTAGGTGCTAAATAATTTTTAAAATGCTTGTAAGTTTCAAACACTAGTTGATATATGTGGTGACATTATTTAACCTACCCTTCTTCTTATATGTTATATTGACACATTTAAATGAGAGAACCTCCTTTGCCCTGAATTTTTTTTAATGATTATTGTGTTTTTTCTACTATAGGTACAGTTGTTATAAGGTGTAATTGATTTATGCATCACATCCCTTATCCAAATATTAAAAACAGTTGCCACATCACAAAGTTTGTATTCAAGAAAGAAAGCACGAACAAACTTATTTATATAAATCTTAATTTTTTTATCACTTTAGTTGTATTGTTATCTATTGTGAGAGGTAGAGAAGGACACATCAAAAGTCTTTTATATGGTATTATTTATATCTCCCTGAAATACAGTATTCTTCAGAAATAAATATTGGCTTTCTCCCTTGAATCTGCTAAATCAATTAGTATAAAATATTTCTTAGACTCCCTTTTCACTTTCAAAACTCAAAAAACATTTTTTTGTGTGTCAAAAAAATGACAAAAAAATACATCATCATCATATAAAATAGCCATGGAAGCTCTAAACTATGTTATAGATGCAAACTATGTAAGTTGGTAGAAAAGAAGGGATTGATATTTTTAGATTTTTTTGAATAGAAGTAACCTATAAAGATTTATAATGATGGCCTTCTCTTTATATAGCAGATAATCAGATTTTTGTTGTTTACAGGAATTGGGCCTCATACAATTGCGAGAAGGTGCATCTGGATCCAGTTTGCGGTCTACATTATGTAGTTTAACTTTACTCTTATTTCATACTTATGTCTCACTAGTCCTTGGTAAGGATTAAATTGCATTTTGACTTTACTGAAAGTCAGCTATTTTTCATGAATAAACTAAATCATTGAGAAAAGTCAATAAGGAGAAATAGCAGCAGATAAAAATATCTTGTTAGATCTATATTTGTACTAAGAGCAAGAAAGCATCAAGGGAGCAAGCAATAAAGTTTTTTTAATTTTTATTTTTTTAAAATTAAATCTTTTTATTTGCATAACATATGTATGGGTAAATTTTCAACATTGACCCTTACAAAGCTTTCCTACAAATTTCCTCCCCCACAAGCAATTAAGTTTTAATCAGATGTTCAAGTAATTACAAACAGTCTGAAAGAAGGGTTTTGTGGTTTTTGTTTTATGTCCCCAGGGCCTAACATTGTATGTGGCACAGAATAGGTGATTAATGTATGCTGAGGGATTAGATTGTTACACTCTTATTTGTAACAATAAATGCCTGACTATTTCTTGTAAGGGATTCCAAAAAGTGCTGGCTTCTATTCACTTGATTTCTTGGATTTTTGTTTGTTTTATTGTTGTTGTTTTGATGAGTCAATTGAAGTTTATGTAATTTGACCAGGGTCACACAGGTAATAAGTGTTAAGTGTCTGAACCGAATTTGAACTCAGACTCTTGATTTCAGGGCCAATGCTCTATCCATTGCACCATCTAGCTGTCCCCGTGTTTTGTTATTTTATTTTTTAAAAATTTTTAAACTGGAGATATAAGCATAAAGTTGAAGGTGATAGTCTTGATTGCCATTTAAAAATTTTTTTAGAATTTAAGAAGAGCATCTTCCTTTATGTTTAGTCATTCTGCCCTGAGAAACTCCCTGAAGTCCAATTATATTTATCTTATTTCCCAAGTATAAATCAGTATGATATAAAAATAAAGTTTTTCTGGTTGAAAATAAGGAGATGGGGTTGTTGATAATTCAGTATTTTTCTTCTTTCATATAAAATTATCAGTTCAACATCTTTGCAGTTATGAAGTTTGAGGGGTAGGTTCTAAGCCTATACTGTGTTCCTTAGAGATTGAGGGTTGTTTTTGTTTGTGTGTTGTGTGTTAATTTTCTAGGCACAGGAGAAGCCAATATTGAGGAAGCTGAGACTCTCCTTGAACCCTATCTCCAGAAGTTTCCAAACGTATGCTATTTACTTTTAGTATACTTTCTAGTCACAATTAGTCAACTAGCCTTAAAATTATTAAAAAGTATTTTTTCATCTTTTTCTCTAGGGCTCTCTAATTTTGTTTTACTCTGCAAGAATAGAACTACTCAAAGGGAATTTTGAAAAGGTAATTAATTTCAGATTCTACTTCATTACTTTTGCTGTTAGTTTTTCCTTGACTATTTTTGCCATTCTGTAAAAAGGAAAAATAAAGTGTGTGTGTGTATGTGTGTGTGTGTGTGAGAGAGAGAGAGAGAGAGAGACAGAGAGAGACAGAGAGACAGAGAGAGACAGAGACTTTTGATAAGCATCTTGGGGTAAGAAACATAGACATACATGCATTCAGGTATAAAAATGCATTTCAAGGGGGGGGGCAGCTAGGTGGTGCAGTGGAGCACCAGCCCTGAAGTCAGGAGGACCTGAGTTCAAATGTGGTTTCAAGACACTTAACACTTCCTAGCTGTGTGACCCTGGGCAAGTCACTTAACCCCAATTGCCTCAGGGGAAAAATGCATTTCAATTAACCGGGAGACAGGAAGTAAATGGAAAAGGGAGAAGGAAATCAGAGGAAGGATAGATTAAAAAGGGATTAGTCCTAAACAAAATAAACTCTTGACTAAAGATGTACAAGAACATTGATGGCTGTTTTTGTGGTGACAGAGAATTGGAAACTGAGGGAGTGTGCATAAATTATTGAATGATTGAAAAAGTCAGGGCCTATGATTGTTTTGCTATTTAATATGTTGTGAGAAATAATGAAAAAAGATTTGTTTAGAAAAACCTAGAAAGTTATGTATTAGCTGGTTCAGTGTGAAGTGAATCCAATTAGAACAGTTTATACAATAACAGTAATATTATTGACAGACAACTTTGAAAGAATTAGGGAGTCTTATCCCTGTAGTGGCCATCTACAGTTCTAGAGAGTTCATGAGTTCTCTGAGAGAGATTTTCAGTGCAGAATGAGACATAATGTAGGGTTTTTTGGGGCATGGCTCATGTGGAAATTTATTTTTACTTCTCTATATCTGTTTGTAGTAGGGATTTTATTTTTTTTCTTAATTGTGGTTGGGGGGTGAGAGGGAGAAAAGGCAGATTTTTGTTGATTGAAAAAGTAATGTTTAATTGAAAAAAGAATACTTAACCATATTGTTTAAGGAAAAGAAGCTATTGTATTATTGAATGATTAAATGAGTGGTAGTTTTGTTCTTTTTGTATAAAACGTATGAATTTTTCTGTGTATTTTGTTTGTTCTTGGCTGATATCTAACATTGAATTGTAGGCACAGGTGATATTCCAAAACTGTATTAAATCTCAGGAAGAATGGAAACAGATTCATCACCTCTGTTACTGGGAGCTGATGTGGTGTTATACATTCCAGCAAGAATGGCTTAAGGCGTATCATTATGCAGATCTGCTTTGCAAAGAGAGTAGATGGTCCAAGGTAAGAAGAATGAATGTGTTTCTCTCTCAGGAATCACAGTTTGTCCTTGTTTTGGATGAACATCATTTAGTTGAGTAGTGTGTAAATTCACAGGTCCTAACTTGCTAAAATCAGCAGGTAATTATTGGGCACCAGTGTAGAATGGTAGAAGTAGTACTTAGTGGCTATGAAGTCAAAATATCTGGGTATTCATCCTAGCTTTATACTTCCTACATTTTCTCATCATTAAAGATTTGCACATTATTCTTGAAATGCCAGAAATTTAGGATTGCATTAAAATTGATTTCTTTTTTTTTCTTTAAAGGCAATATATGTGTTTCAGAAAGCTGCAATTCTGAGTATGCTCCCAGATGAAGAGGTGAAGCCAACTGGAGAGAATATTGTGTCTTTGTTTAGGTAAAGAGGATATCATGGCAATAGGAGGCTACTTATAGGGACAGGTCCTATCTATCATTACACTAGCATTTTTTTCCCCATTTTCCTAGGACAGAACTTTATTTGGAGCAGGAACTCCTAACTTCTTTAGTATAAGCAAACGGAATCTTACTTGACCAATGAAAAACCAAAGAAATTTAAAGAATCAGAATGTTTGTGTCCTGTCTTCTTATTGGGCTGCTGGATGCTTTTCCTGCCTTGCTTTCCTTCCTTCTTTCTTTTTTCTTACTTTATATGGTTGTCGCAGCATGTAGAGTTCCAGTTAGGCTGGTTTTACTTTGCATCACATCATAGACATTTTTCCTTGTTTCCTTGTAAGCCATAAAGCTTATGATTTTTATTTTATTGTTGTCATTTTAGTCATGCCTGACTTTTCATGATTCCATTTAGGGTCTTCTTGACAAAGATACTGGAATGATTGCTATTTCTTTTTCCAGATCATTGTACAGATAAGGAAGTTGAAACAAGCTGAGTTAAGTGACTTGTCCAAGGTCAGACAATTAGTAATTTATATCATAATAATCCATTATATTATTCAGCTATTTTTGCTATCAAAGAGAGGACTTATTAATGTTTGTACACATGAATACTTTTTTCTTTTTTTATTTGGTTTTTGCAGTAGAATCTCAGAAATGAAATTGCTAGATCTAAATCTATCAGTTTTGTGATTCTTAATTGCAATTCCTCTAATTGCACATTATGGGATTATAGATTTAGAATTGTATGGGACTTGACAAATAATGTAGGCACCCATTTCATTTTAGAAACAAGAAGCTGAGTACCTTGCTCAAAATCACATGGGCAGAAAATTAGAGAGCCAGAATTTAAACCATATTGGTCTGATTTAAATCCATGTTCTTTCCTTAAACTAATTCTATTGCTTGTTTCCCTGTAGTCCTGATGACATTAGCATTGATCATCATTATTATTTTTGTCTTTCTCATATGTATGATGATATACTAAGGTTGTTTCGATTTACATTTCTCAGATTATGTGATTATTAACAGATTATCTTTCCCAGGTTATTGCATTTTTACGTAAATACTTTGGGAATTTGTTATTACATAATTTTTCTGCTAACCTTACTAAATTTTTTAGGTAGTGTGTGAGAATTAATTTGCTGGAAAATTCATTCTCCTCCATCTAATCTGATGATAGTCTCTCTAAATTTAGCTGAGGATAGTCTCTCTGCATATGGAATCCAATCCTGGGCCCTTTCTCAAATCCTTTCCTGCTTGATTGGGGAGCTTGCTTATAGATTCTTATACATACAGCTGGCCACCAATGACTCAGATCAGTAGAAGGAAATTGATGCTTATGTTGGGCCTTATGTTGCTCCAGATTAAGCATTAAAAAAAGTTTTTGTGATTATTTTTTAAAATCATAGGATACTCTTGCATCATAATACAGAACATTGGTTGTTCTTAAACTTCTTGAAGAGGACCAAAATGACATTGCTTTGTTGGAATCAAGGCATGGTGTGTCCAATTGTAGTTCATTAGACCAGTATGAGCTCAGAAGGCTCTACCACAGGTCAGGCACAAAATGCCCACGTGAACATTTGGAGTGGAGATAGCTCTAAATTTGCACATCTCATGTTTCTTTTGAGCTATTACAGTTCTGCTTTGCTCATAGAATACAGTGCCTTCTTCAATGGGAGCATGATGGGCAGTACTTTGTCAGTGTCCCCTGTGTCACAAAATCAATCCCAAAGTTTTTCAGAAAGATCTTGAGAATGTTCTTGTATCCTTCTTTTGATCTCCACTCAAGCGCTTTCCTTATGTCATTTCTTTATAAAATAATCTCTTGTACTATATACGTTTAATATAGTCAAGCAAACATCTGAAAATGTGTCTCATTCTGTGTATTAATCTATCACTTCTCTGTTATGAGGGTAGTCAGCAGTCTTCATCTTCATTCTTTTGGAATCATGATTAATTATGTTTTTAAGAATTCTTAAAGGCGGTCTTTCAGAATTGCTTGTTTTTATAATATTAAGGTTATAGTATTAATCATTTTCCTTTTTTGCTCATTTTGCTCTGTACAAGTTCAGCAGGTCTTCTAACCCTTCTCTGAAATTCTCCTGAATTTCTTAAAATACTGTAGTATTCCATTACATTCCTATAGTCTGATTTGTTCAGCCCCTCTATTGATTGATAGTCCTCTCCCCCTACCACTCCTCCCCACTCCCCCACCCCCCTTAGTGTCTAGGTCTTTACTGCTATAAGAGTAGTTGTTATGAATATTTTTGTGATATAGGATACTTTTCCTTTGATCTCGTTGGTGTCTAGGTCTAATAGTGGTACTTTTGGGTCAGAGGACACGCAAGTAGCATTTTTGGCGTAGTTGCAAATTTCTCTCTATTATGACTGGACAGACTGATGCCCTCTAACCAGCAATGCACCATCTTGCCTGTTTTCCCTTCAGCCCCTCTTTTCTAGCCACAGGTTTGCCTTGTAGTTAAGATCTTATTACCAGAACAGCTTCAGGACAATGAATCTGATGGCCCTAGAAGCTCTCAGAGTAGATACTAAGCTAGAGAGGACTTGCCACAATGGAGGAAGTGCCTATTGCAGGGATTACAGACACCAACACGCAGCTGGCCCCTGCATTCTCTGTGCCAGACCTCCTGCTGAGTACTAGCAAGGTAGTCTGTGCCCTCAAAGAGAAGGACATGCTGAGGAGATGATGATAATGTGACAGAGAAACTGCAAAGTAAAAAAGCATCTTCCAGGACCCTCCTGTCTGTCTCCATTTGAGTGATCTTATTAATTCTTTTTTAATCTGAGAAAATGATTTGTCACTTTGAGAGGTTTAAGTATGTATATCCTACCTTTCCAGAGGCTCTCATTTCCTTCAGATTGATTAATGTGGACAAAATAGATAACTAGATAATAAATGACTTGTCCTTAAATTACTTGATAGATAACTCTTTTGAGCTGCTTTATTCTACAGATCTTTATCAACTTTGCAGGTGAACACAGAGGATCTATTAGCATGATATTTCCCTCTCTTCTCCTGACATATATGTGGTAAAAATAAAAAAAAATTCAGAATAATTTCTGAACCTTGAAGAAATTGTTGTTGTTTGTAGGGTCAGAAGTGGATTGCTCTTAATATCAGATACCTTACCACAGTAAGTAAAATCATAGCACATAGAATAGCAGATATTTGTTTTTTAATTGACCTTTCTTTTTTGTTTTGTTTGTTGGCCGGGAATTATAGACAGGTGGAGGGCTTGAAACAGAGAATTGCTGGCAAATCTATCCCAACGGAGAAGTTTGCAGTGAGGAAGTCCCGGCGTTATTCCAGTGCAGCCTTTCCTGTAAAGCTGATCTTACCTGCTCTGGTAGTTACCATTCTTTCTTTTCACTTTTGTTTGAAGACTAGAATAAACTTGTATTTTAGTAGAAGCAAAAATTACTTTACATCTAATTTTTGTCTAGCAATTCTATTCAATTTGATACATATTGAAAGAATTTCTGTAACTTGCGCCTTTAAGTTTTGATTGTTTTTGTTAAAAAAAAAAAGAGGGATTTTCTTAATAGAAGCTACTCGTAAAAAAAAAAAAAACCTTTTCACAACATTATCACTTGTACCTTTAAAGCTTTAGTTTTTGTAAGAAGTTAAGTGCCAGCCATCAGTAGTAGTGTTGGGTTTAAGTTCTGTGTCCTTTTTAATTTTTTAATTTTTACCCTGGGAATTGCATTGGGAAAAATTTTCTTCCTGAGCTTAGTTATAAGTATTTGGATTATCTTTTAAATCAAATTTCTATGTAAACAGTTTATCTGGCTGGTAGAATTTTATAAAATTTATTAAAAAAATTATTCCAAGTCAAGAGGCAGATTTTTATTGTAATTGTAATGTTAGTAAATTGGGCTGAATTCCAAGAGAGGAAGATAGCAAGGAGCAAGTAGGTAAATTATAGGGATTTAGGAGTATATAACAAAGAACAGAGTAGAGTAAATGACATCATGGGACTGGGGTTCACATGAGTGGTAGGGAGTTTGGTGATGGGGGCTAATGGTTGACCCCCCCTTCCCTTTCTTCTTTCATGAAACTAAGAAGTGATCATTCTTTAGGTCCAGGTTTAAGGTAGAAGCCCAGACTTTTGGATAATAAACCAGACATCCTTTAAGTGTGACTTAATGGAATAAAAATGTCAGGCCCAGCTCCCATTCTTTCTCACATGTTTTCTAAGGTTGGGCCTCATTTTTCCCCAAAGCTACATCCCTAAGATGATTCCATCATTCTCAAGGCCAGGGAGCCTAGAGGGTCTTACTATAATATTCCTAAGGCCTGCACCATATCAGTAACACCATTCCTTCCCAACTGTGTAAAAAGATGAGGATGTTGTGACAGGGACAGCTCTGCATTTGAAACCAGTTGCTTTCTTCCTTAATTTCTCCATGTCCTCAGCAATAAAATGCTAAAATAAAAATAAAATAAGTAAAATGTCCTTAGGCAACAAAATACCAAGGGGTTCTATACCCAGGATTGAATTTGAAATATAAAATTAACCAGAATGCTTAAGGGCTTTGTACATGGAGTCCTAAAAATTGGGTTCAGATCCTGGCTTTGCTTGGATAGTTGGCTTGGGAAGCTTATTTGGTCTCTGGATGGCAGGTATTCATTGTAGAATGAGCAGGGTTAAACGAGGTGACCTCTGAAGTCCCTTCCAGCTTGAATTCCTTGATCCTTTCACTCAGGCCTCAAGGTTTATAAGTAATAAGTTACTTTTGTTCCACTTATGGTTTCCTCCCTTTTTTAGTTCGTGTTAGGGGCTGACCTTCGTGCCAGACCTGGGGACAGGAATGAGAAATACTTCTCTCTTCTACCAGATTTCTTCTATTGTTTCTTTAGCTGTTGTACCACTTTGGCTGTTCACAGTTGCCAGATTGGAGATTTTCCCCCTCCTTAATCTTGTATAACTGAATTAAAGGTATGAGCTATCCCAAAAGTTTGACTTTTGACATTTAAAAAAATCACTTGATTGTTGCTTTCATATTCTCCCATGTACATGTGGCTTGATCACAAATTATGACTAGAAAGAAATTATAGAAAAATCTCAGTTACCCACATTGTTTGAAGACTGAGTTAGACGACAAAGTTCAAAAATGAAGGGACTTCAGAGGTCTTCTAGTTTAATCCCTTTATTTTACAATGAAAACCTGAGATTCTCAGGCAACATGTACAAAACACTGGACATTTTGTTTAATTTAAAATTCAGATTTATCCCTGGAGCATAGGACCCCTTTGTAATTTGTCTCAGGTTGCCTGTGTATACCAAAAAGTTAATTGACTTGTGTATTAATTACCAATCTGTACATTTATTTCAGTGTTTTTTGTTATATCTTTCTAAAATGTGTTCTTATTGCAATAAAGATTTAATGGATACTTTTTAATTGATTGATTGATGTAACAAGCTGCTTAAATTAAATACCTCAGATACTCCCAGCTCAGGTTTAGAGAAGAAATAGTGTAGGAGATTGGAATGATTGTATTCTTACTCTAAAGTATTCCCTGAAAGGTATTTTTATTCAGTTTCTGATGAAAGTTGTTTATTTGTAACTTTCTTCATTTTATAAAATTATAGTGCACCAGCCACATCATATGAGGTACTACTTGCTATATTAGATATGCATAATTCTTGTCTAAAATAATTTTCTGACTTGGATTTAGTTTAGTTTTCAGTACTTTAAGTGAAGATGATTTTTTCCCATGTTGTTTTCCTCAAAAACGTCTGTTAATTCACTGCTTCTCAGTTTTAAATCTTTTCAGAGAATGTTACATTTTTCTTTAGTTTTTTTCCCTGTCTAATGTATTCTCAGATAGAAAAGTGAAATATTTCCAGGAAAAAGCTCATTTGTTCTTTGTCAGAAAAAATTCTAATTTCTTGGCCTATTAAATGTAACCTGCAGTGAGAGAGCATTAGTTTACATTTTCAGGAGCTGTCATTTAGCCATATGGTCTTTAAATAAACTAGTTTTCCACATATTGGATTACATTGCTGGGCTGCAACATGTTTTAATGATATAAAAGAACATGAGACTAATAAAATATTCCTAATGTTCATTTCAGTGGATTTCTTGGAACATTTTATATAAACAACAGGCATACATTTTTGAAAATGTGTTAAAAATCATCAACAGAAATCCAGATCATACAAAATCATTTGTTTTATAAGAGCAGTTAAAATATGATTCTTGCCTCCTTCCCTTTTCCCCCACTCTAGGAAATGATGTACATCTGGAATGGTTTTACTGTAGTAGGCAAAAGACCTGATCTCACAGAAAATCTCTTGATCACCATCGAAAAAGCAGAAACAACTTTACAAAATGAAACAAGTAAGTATGAAAGGTAAGAACATGAGAGCTGCACCTCTTTCTTTATATCTTTCCCATTTGTACTTCTAGATCTCCCAGTGATTTTTAATTCATATGTGCTGTAGACAAACTTTGGGAGAGAAGAGAGAAAATTGAAGTTCTCTATAAGATTCTGGTTCATATGAATCACAGGGATCAATTATTAACTGTGTTAAAGACCCACCAGGCAAATTTACTTTAACCTGAGTTCTCTTTGTTTGTGATTTCCATGAGATCTTTTTGAGGCCTCTTAGAGAATCTTGGATTTCTGGAATGCAATAAGGGAACTATTTGTTCCAAATTGAGATCTTAACAAAAATTAAATGTTTCCTCACTTTGGAAGGAGAGTTATCTGTTTTAAACTAGTTCACTGTCTTAAGTTGTCTTTGATAAATTCCATGGGTTATTGCCTTCATATTCCAATAGCCTCCAAATTAATTTGAGAATGCTACCAAAGTAAAGGGACTTACCATAAATACTAATGGTAGGAAGTGTCTATATCACATAGGAATAAAATTCATTTAAATTGTTCAATATCAAAGTAAAAACCCAAAATTCAGTAAGTTTTTGGAAAAAAGTTCTGATTTATAGATTGGAGCTGAATTGTATTCTATCAAGTTCAGCTTCTTAGATGGTCAAGAGAAAAAAGGCATTTGAAGATCTCTTAGGTGACACTGATTTGGTACAAATTTCAGTTTATAATTTTTTTGAATGGAAAAGGTTACCAATGAATTAAGTTTGATTCTATTTTTATGTAATAAATGTGAATTTTTGGCTGTTGGATGAGAACTCAGGTTAGATGTTTTTCTTCTTAAACTGCATGAATCAAATCAAAATGGAAAGCTAGTATATTTTCTAACTCTTAAAAATCTACTAAGTATGGAAATAGGAGCCCTTGCCTATTTAATTTTTGTTGTGCTACTGGAAAGACTGACATCACTGTAAAAGCCCATTGGTATACTAGATATTGATAACATTAAGAAACTATAGGGAAATGTGTTCCTATGAGAGACAGTGCACCTTTTAGGCAGCGCAATAAATGAACTACATCCCCTCTATTGATAGAATTTTTTCCTAGAATATTCCAGCCACAATAGTCACTGTTCTACTATCTCTACCTCTCTATCACCTAACTTTGTTCTTTGAAGTCCTAGCATTGTATTGCCTCAAATTTTTAAAAAAAATTTGGTATCTTCGCTAATTCTTTGTCTTCTCAACGAAATTGTAAAACTGTAAATTGCTTGCTTAGCCAGACTCTGTTTGGGGAAAGACACCTATTTGAGTATCAGTATTCCAATTTCTCTCCTTATGTGCACAAGTACTAAAGTACTTTGGCTAAGCCAAGAAAATGTAGAGTATTAAATTAATTCTTCAACACGAGGCATATTTTAAAAAATTGTAATCAATCAGTAAGCTTTTATTAAAATCTACTATGTACCAAGTATTGTGCCATGATATAGAAAAAAGGCAAAAGACATTTCCTGCTAACTAACTAGGGAAACAACCATGTCCCAACAAGATACATAAATATGCATATATACATATATATACATAAAACACACATTTACATATAAATTAGAGATAATCTTAGGGGAGAGAGGCATTGAGATTAAGGATAACTGGGAAAGACTTCTTGCAAAAGGTGAGACTTCAGCTCAAGGAATCTGGGGAAGCGAAGAAGGGAAAATGAGGAGATTCCAGGTTTGGGGGTTAATCAGTGAAAATGTCTGCAGTTTATATGGAATGTCTTGTTTGAAGTATAAAAAAGAGTAATACTGAGTCACAGAATAAGTAGGAATGAATAATGGGTAGAACTACTGGAAAGAGAGACAGGGAGCCATGTCAGATGTGAAAGAACTCTAAACATTCCTAAACTTACTGCTAATTGATAATAAATTACATTTTCCCTCCATTGATGGTAAAACAATTACAAATGAATCATTTACCTTGGTTAATATATGCTGTTAATAAATTAAAAATTATGGGATAGACTGGTGAAATTAATGTTGATGCTTAGCAAAATTCTACAGTGTATCAAACACAAAAGAAATTATGCAGCTATAGGATGGGAAAAAGACTTGAATAGAAATTAATGATAAAAAGATATACTGGATTTAGTTGGTTGCAGAATGTGCCACTAGTGTGATACAACAGCTAATAACTTAAGTTATAAGACACCAAAAGAAGAGGACCTTGTCCCACCATATTCTGCACTATAACTTGCTACCAATTAGTGAAAATAACATTTGAACCATTTATATATCATTTAAATATGCATGCCATATTTCCATTGGGCTGGAACTCTTCACCATATTTACACAATTATAACTTCCTATAATGTGCTTTTGAATATATGGGTCCATTCCTAGGACTCATTATTCACATTTATTGCTCACACATTATTGCTGTGTAGTCAGAACCAATCTGGAATACTAGTATTAGTTTTGGGAACCACATTTTTAAGAAAAATTCTTGTTAAACTAAAGAGTATCAATATAAATGTAAGCAGAAGATTGAATTATCTGGAAATCATGAAAAAATATTTGATGTATCTGGGCATTTTTAATTTGAAAAAGAAAACTGAGGATTGATAGAGCACTCTTTTAATTATTTGAAAGTATGTAATGAGAAAGTGGGAATATAGTAATTCATTGTTCCCCCCCAGAAGGCAGAGGTAAAATTCAAAGGAAGACAGATAAAGGTTTATCATAAGGATTTTTTTCTACTATTTAGAACTGTTCAACAGATCAATCAGTCTTACAAATTAAGGAGCTCATTATTACTGGAGTTATTCAAGTGGAGTTTAAACCATTAGGGAAGTTGCAGAAGGGATTCCTCCTATGGGTGGATCAGTATTTTTAACATTTAACAAGGTCAGGATTTTTAACCTTTTTTGCATCATGGCCCTCTTTGGCAGTCTGCTGCAGCCCATAGATATTTTTTTAAATATGTAAGATAAAATACATATTATTACCACAGAATTATATTAATTATATCAAATATTAAAGATGTATTTTTCCCTTCAAGTTCATGGACCTTGTTGTGTATAGATGTCTTATGGGTCCATGGATCCCAGATTAAGATCCTGAACTAGATGTAATCTAAAGGCCTCAACTCCTTTAAGATTATATGATTCTATAGACCCCAAATGGGCCACAGAGGAGAAGTGGTACTGCTGAACTTTTAACCCTATCCAGTTATCTCACAACTAGAATCATTGGTCACAGGTAAGACATAATTGATGACTCAGTTCTTTTACTGAAAAATTTCAAAATAACTCTACTAATAAATAGATCATTAGTGTCACTTTGTATATGAAGGACAGCAAATTTACAAAAAAATAACTATACAACTAAAAGAAGTTCCTTTTTTTCTTTTTTTCCCACCCCCTTTTCACAGAAAAGTTATAAAACTTCAGTACTATAGCTGGGCTGGAACTTAGGTAGAATAGCCAAAAAAATTGAATTGTTCATCTGCAGGGATTGAGCAATGGACATAAAAACAATCCCTTTGAATTCTGGGCTACAGGAAAGCACGAAGAAGAGAGTGCAACAAGATGGGAGCACACAAAGAGGAGGGAAAGATTTTCACGGTTTGGAAAAGAGTCACATGAAAGTAGGTATAAGTGCAGATTAGATTCTATGAAGATGACATTTCTTCCTTTGTGTTGTCTTCAGCTTTACAGTCCTGTAACCATACTAACATGTCAGACCTACCATATTGATGTAAAACTGCCAAATTAAAAGTTTCCCTTGGCATTAATCAAAATTAATCAAAGCGCATGACATTTCAAAGAACAAATGACCTTAAGTTTTTTAAAAAATTGGTTTTACAAAATCTGTGCAGTCTCTTGAATAAATTAACTTTTTATTCATCTAATTTGGTCACATTACAGTCCTTGGCCATTACAAGTTAATTAAAATACTCCAACACAACCAGTGGTCAACTATATATGTGCAGGTATCTCTGTTACTAATATTGCTGCTAACAACTACTCACATTTTTATAGTTGTTTAAGTTTTGTAATGCTGCATTATATAACTGCCCAATGAGGTACTCTAAATTTTATAGCGAAACTGAGGCTAGAGAGATGAAATAAAACTCCTGACTTATATCTTCAGTTCTCAGTCCCACCTCTCTTATCCTTCAATATTTAATACAATGTGGCCCACATTTGACTCCCTATTGCCTATAAGAGCCTACATTTATATACTTTAATATATGCAAAATATTTTATATGGTTTTCACTACAACCTTATCAGGTGGCACTATTATTATTACCATTAAAATTGAGAGAGAGAGGTTAAGTGGAATTGACTTCAAAAATTCAAGTCTTTTTGACTTCAAGCCCAACAGTTTTATTTACTAGCCATGTAGCTACCTCTAAAGTAGTAATAATAACTATTTGCCTAATGAATGAATGTCCATGGGGGGGGTTAAGGATGGATAAATTATTTTCCACTGAGTGAGAAGTATCCTTCATTCTAATATCTTCCCCACAAAACATCACTTTATTTTTCTGGAAATATAGCAACAACTAATGTAGCTCTTTTTTTCTTCTTATAATTTAGTTCAACAATACATTTCTAATCATAAATTTTCTGCATTCTGAATTTTTCTGTTCAAGACTTGAGGAGCATTCCTCCTTTCTTTCAAAGGGCCTATTGTCCAGCTAATTGAGAACATTTCAAACTTTGGGCATCAGGAACTCCTACCAGAGAGAATCATGACCTTACCAAATGAAACGGGTTTTTTCTGTACATGCTGCTGTGCCCTGTCATTGTTTGAAAAATAGTTAATTACAGGCAAGAATACATAGTATTAAAATGTGAACCAAAAAGATAATTTAAAAGTAGTTCCTTAGAGTAGAATACATATTCACAATGAAGAATGCCTTTCTCTGTTTCCCCTTGTTCTCATACGACATCATTGGTATGATAGGTGCAGTAGGTTTAGGAAATTATTTCAAGGGTACGAATATGGTTAAAAACAAGAAAAGGCCGTGAACATTGGGTGAAAGCATTTTCCTTTTGCTAAAGTCACTTTACACGTGTTTTAAATGACATTTGTTATTATTCCTGATATTTATAGAAGGACTTCAAAGTTTATGAAATATTTTCCTGAAAACAATTCTGGAGAGATTAATTATTAGTATTATTATCCACATTTTGGAGGAGCAAGTTGAAGCTCAGAATCTGTCTTACCCATGATCATGTCAGTAAATAGCATGATCTTGATTGAATCTAGATTTCCTAAGTCCGGCTATGTTCTTTTCACAATTTAGCACACTGACAAGGATGATAGTGGCTACTTGGTTAGCTTTTACATTTTTTTAATCCAGTTAATTAAGAAACAGCATTGACCTTTTATCCGTGTTAGCTGATCTTAGAGGCAGAAATCAGTTCTTGCAAAATGAGAATGGAATTGTGAAGCTGACTAGTTCAGCCTCACCATTTCCTACCCTTTAGGAGTTATTTGTTTGTTTTGTCTCTGACCTTTAAAGGAAATAAGAAATATATAACCTAAGTCAAAAATGATGTTGGAGGCATTTGGTGTTTTCTCGTCATTGTTCTGCCTGGGAGTTATGAAGGCAGATTTTCCAAATCTTTCATAAAAATTGGGATTTTAGCTATGTTAGTGTCAATATGTTGTAATCATTTCCATTGGAAGTCTGTTTTAAAATTTTAAACAAATCTTACATGGTCTTGGGAGTTGTGAGTTATCTTATGGTTTGTTGAGCTTAATTGACTTAATGAAAAATATGTAATACCTTTATTGAGCTACAATATTAGTATATGGAATTCCTGGTTTGAGCACTACATCCATTTATGCATCTTCACAGCTTTCCTGTAATTTATAAAGTCTTTGTTTGGAGCCCTGATAGTCACACATTTACAATGCATCAGGTAAGCTTGGGACCCAAGTCTTCCTGATACTAAAGCAAACTCAGTTTGATACATTGCCACATGTCATAGAAATTACCTGAGTTAGAAAAGGAAATCTGTTTTCCTTTGTTGCTTCTCATATTTTATATTTGCTACAACTATTTTATATTTTTAAAAATGATTTTTTTTTTTTTTGCTGAGGCAATTGGGGTTAATTGACTTGTCCAGGGTCACACAGCTAGGGAATGTTAAGTGTCTGAGGCTAGATTTAAACTTGGGTCCTCCTGACTTCAGGGCTAGTGCTCTATCCACTGAGCCACCAAGCTGCCCCTGAAAATGAATTTTTTATGCAAATTATAATCCCATCTTGTGATGCTGAGATTCACTGATATAGACCTATATATGTAAAGTGCCCTGGTGGTGCAATGATTAAAGTATTAGAACTGGAATCAGAAAGCGCTGAGTTCAAATTTTGTCTCAAACACTTAATAGCTGTGTGTCCTTGTGCAAGTAAATCTGATTTGCCTCAGTTTCTCATCTGTAAAATGAGCTAGAGAAGGATGTGGCAGACTGCTCCAATATCTTTGCCAAGAAAATCCTAAATGAGGTCATAGGTTGGACATGTTGAAAAATGAGTGAACCACAACAAAAAATGCTCTTTAGTTTAACATAATACCAGTGCCAGCCGATCTCATGGGATGAAAATGTATAACTCAGCATTATTCTTTGACCTCCCCAAATACCTGGTCCATTAGCAGTTTGTTCCTAAGCATCAGAAGTAAATGTTTTCCAATCTTGGAGGTTATTTGGTATAGTGGGGGGAAAATTAAATTTGGAATCAGATGATCTGAGTTTACTTTTTGCTGAGGCAATTGGGGTTAAGTGACTTGCCCAGGGTCACACAGCTAGGGAATGTTAAGTGTCTGAGACTAGATTTGAACTCAGGTCCTCCTGACTTCAGGGCTGGTGCTCTATCCACTCAGCCACCTAACTGCCCCTAGATGATCTGAGTTTAAAACCAGACTGTTAATGTGACTATGCAAAAAATCACTTCCCTGTACTCAGGTTTCTCATCTGTAAAATCTCCTAAGGATCTTTCTTTCTAACTCGTGAGTTTCATGATGTCATGATTTATATTTTGAACTAAATAAGTATTATGTTTGTCACAAAGCTGTGCAAGCTGAAGAAAGACAATTATTTTAGTAAGAATTTTGGAGAAATAGGGTAACAGCCATCTTTTTAAAAAAAATAATTTCTGCTCTTATATTAAAAATCAAAGGAAGGCCTGTGTTTCCTAATGATATGCTTAGAATGTTTCTTCTACTCATTGACTTGATGAAATCCGTCTTAGAGTGTCCATATCAGATTTGATAGTACTTTTGACAAAATGTGATCACAGCTCTTGACAGCATGAAATAATACAGAGGTCATATAATTGAGGAAAGAGAACATTGGTTTTGAGATTGGAAGACTTCAAGAAGTATGCTGGTTATGATGATTATTTTGTCTAACCTTTAGCACAAATTATTCCTCCTCTTTGGGCCTAAGTTTTCTTATGTATAAAATATGTGGGTTAAATTAGATGATTTCTAGGATCTTTTCCAGCTCTAGATTTTAGGATACTAAGATTTATTCAAGGTGAAGGTTCTCTAATCATAACAACAACAATAATAAATATTTATATATTGTTTTTATACCTTAATAAGTAGTAAAATCAATTTTCATTAAAGATAAATCTTTGAAGGAGAAAGGAAAGTCTTAATATTTTTAGTCAAGGAGCCAGGAGTTTGATCAAATCTTAAAATGTCTTTCATCTGCCTTAGCACTGTTTTGTCTAATTTTATTTGGTAGTCCCTTTTCAAAAAGAATGGAACCTAGGAGAATTGATAATGAGTTGTAAACATGATGATCTGAAGAGGGTATTTTACTTCCTGAATTTTTAATGGGTGTGAAGCCATCTGTTTCTCCATATGTGTGTGTTACCCTCTCCTCCCGTTGCAGCCAACACTGTTATGAGGCACAACAACAATCTAAGACAGCCCCCTTGTTATTGCTCGGCTTCTGATAGACTTTCCTGGAGCCTTTTCTTAGATCTTCAGGCTTTTGTAGCCTTTCTGATTCCCCAACATTGCATTTGGCCCCTTTAAATTTGGGATGCAGGTGGCTCAAATCCCTTTTAAAGAAGGTAGAATTTAAATTCTTGATAAATAAAACTCAAAGTGCTAATGCATAACGTATAACATCCTTTAAGAACAAACATTTGTTTTTGTAATATAAGTGACATTCTCTGGGAGTATTGTGAGTACTGTCTTGAGAGAAACAGCATAAGTTTTCATAATTTGAAATGACAAATGTTTCCCATAATTTTAAGCAGGCCCTTTATTAGAAATTTCACAAATGACAGCTCTGACTTTTGATTTTAACTTTAATTTAAAAATACTTTTCTTTCCATTTCTGTTTTAAGAGTGCAGTGATTACTTCACAGATGACCAGTGTTTGGTGCAGTTACTGAAAGGTCTCTGTCTGAAGCACTTAGGACGACTCTTACAAGCTGAACTGTGTTTCAATCAGGTTATTCAAAGGTAAAATAAAAAGCCATATAAGGACATCCTGTTGTTTTTTTGAGAACTGCTCTGTGAGATGAATAAACTCTGACTTCTTGTTACTATCTTTTTGCTTTT
This sequence comes from Myrmecobius fasciatus, assembly GCA_023553655.1. Taxonomy (NCBI): domain Eukaryota; kingdom Metazoa; phylum Chordata; class Mammalia; order Dasyuromorphia; family Myrmecobiidae; genus Myrmecobius; species Myrmecobius fasciatus. The sequence goes on from JAJPUD010000898.1 coordinate 311,569, forward strand.
TGATAATACAAATTGGTGACCTCTTGTGTTTGTTTAATTTTCCTGAGAACTTTCATGTTGGTTGGATTTCAGTTTGAATTTTCCTTAATGCCTTGAATTTACTTGAAAAGATCCATGACTCTTCAGTGTAGGTTTTCCTCCTACTTAATGCCAGTTGTAATCCCACTCTTACATATTTTAATACACAGTTTTTCAAGTTGCTGTGCTCTACTTCCCCAAAAGAAGAAGAAGAAGAAAATATTTCTTTAGAGCTGTTCAGTACTCAGGAGATATGTATTTCCAAACTTAGCTAGAGTTGTTCCCTGGGTTATGGACACTTAAGTAGAGGTACCCAGCCTTTGATATTGGTTTACATTTAGACAATTAATTTCTGACCTACTTAAGTAGTATGTTTCCAGACTAGTTTAGAATTCCAGGTGACAAGTTTCTACAGCTTGTCTTTTCTATAGAACATTTCCATTTTCTTTGAAAAGGAATATTCTTTCTACTAATATGGATAAGTATGTTGGCAGTTTCCTACATCTGTGCCTAGGTCTCTTCACCAATGGGCACTTTATTCCCACTACCATTACTGAGAGTCAAGAATCAAAAGGGGAATATTCCTTTTCATTCTAACTAACTATAGCACACGGTCTCCACACAATGAGAGGAAAAAAGAGTGGAGAAAGGGGAGTAAATTCTCTCTGGCTGAAGATCTATAGTATGTAGATGTAGAACCTGTCTGAAAGAAACATTTTTATGTTTTTATTTTAAAAATCCTTTTAGGTATTAATTTTGTGCAAAGTATAAGACAGACAATTCTATTTTTAAGTCTTAGTATCTGATATTTATTTGAGCTGCAAATTGCTTTGAGAAGTGACATGGTTGTTTTTATGAGATCTGTTTCATGTGGTCATAGACTTTAGGACGTCTAAGGAATGTCCATATTAAATTCATTTTGGGTGGGATTGGGAAAAATATGATGGAAAAGTACATTGTGAGGAGTAATGGGCAAAGATAGCTCTTTTTTCTTTGCCTTGAATTTAACCAATTTTAGCATATACTTTGAATCTACTAGATGAACCGGCAGGCAAATGACACAAGTGATACAAAGGTTTTATGTCTGGCCTTTGTATCGAAAGGCTTATTTTCATTATTTCAAATCTGGCCTTAAGTACTAGCTTTGTGATCCTGGAGGATCCACTTTATCCTGTGTGCCTTGGTTTTCTCATCTGTCAGGTGAGCTAGAGAAGGAAATGGCAAACCTCTCCAGAATCTTGGGCAAGAAATCCCTCAATGGGTCATGTAGAGTCGGCCATGACTGAGAACGGTTCAGCACTATCACCCCTCCTCCCCCAGACCGAGGAAATTATGCTCAGTCTTGGGGATACAAAGAGAGGGATGAGTGCAGTCCTTGTTCTCCAGGAGCTCGAATTCACACAGATGAGAGGGAGTGAGCACTCCTCACTGTAGGAGAGGATGAGCATCACAGAAGGGTTCCTGGAGAAGGGCCTTGAGCTGTGCCTTGGAGGAGAGGCTGCAGTAAGGGAGGCCGGGCCTCTAGATCTGGGCAATGGCTTTAACCAAGGCATAGATCTAAATGGCAGATGGGATTCCAACGTTGGGGGATGGCTTGTGGGCTAGTTCGACAGGAACATCAGTGATGGCCAATGTGTCAGGAAGTGTACATTGGGGTCAGAGTGCTGGTGGCTTTACATTCCTAGTGCAAGATTGCTATGGAAGATTTTTGAGTAGGGAAGTATCATAGAGCAGAGCCTTACATATACTATTTTGGTATTTAGAGAGGAGGAAAAACTAGAATTGGGGGATTTATTTAGATTTTGTAGTTATCTAAATGAAGTGCTGGGTTTTGCTGTAATCCAAGTTAGTAAGGAAAATCTGAACTAAAATATCAGCATGAATTGAAAGAAAAGGATGTAAGAGATATAGTGAGGAATAAGAAAATAAGACTTGCTGGCTGATTATAAATATAGAATTCCATTTTGGGCTTGTTGATTAGAAACTAATAGAACATCCACCCAATCAGTGATATCCATTAAGAAGTTTGGCAGTATGAGAGTATGATTTGTAAGAATGATATTAGAGAGAGGAGTCATTAGGTAAGAAGAGATTGATAATAAATGTGAGAGAGGGAATGATTGAAAGGGCAAACTTCAGGAGATAATGGAGGGGGGAAGGGTGGAAATGAATTCAAATAGAAGAGATTGGTCTTTACAAGGAAAAGAGCTACCTCCTCTTCAAAGACTGGAGCAAAGAAAGAATGAAAAATGATTTTGAGAATTTTTAAATGTAGGATAGGAAAGAAAAGGGCAAAACTCTCTGCTAAGAGAGAAGAAGCAGGAAATAATCTTGGGGGAGGGAATTGAGTGAAGAGAAGGTTTGGAATAGTTGATGTGAGTCATAATGATAATCAGAAGAATATGTAAAATACTGCTTTGCAACTGTGGGGATCTAATTAAGAATATATGGCATAAATCTGGTGGAGCATCTGCCCCAGATGTGTACCAAAGACATGAGTAGCAATAGAAGAAGGGAGCAAGGATATGGCTGAACTAGTTACTGTGGAGCCAAAACAAAAACTGAGTCCAGAAGAAAGCAGAAGGATGATATATTGGGAAGAATAGAAAAGTTGTGATGAAGAAAGTGAGTAGATTTATGAAAGATTGTGGCAGGGAGTCAACAGCAAGGAAGGTATGATCAGAAAAAAACTTCAGAATTCAGGTTTATGAAGTTTGCACAGTTATTGATGACAAAGGTGAAATCCAAAGTATGAAGTATGTATAGTTGAGAAGAAATTGAAAGTGCAGATCATAGGAGCTGATAAGGTTGAGGAATTGGGTGGTCTGGGTAATTCAGGGAGACATCAGCAAGGGTATTGAAGTTCCTTAGTGTAGGATTAGGAGTTGGAATAGAGAGGAAGACTGTGCCAAGCACCAACCTCAGGAAAGATAGGAGAATGACTTGGGGCTATTAGAGGTCTTTCAAGACAAAGTCTGTTTCCTTTTTGTTCTTGCATCACCATCACCTGACATTGGCATTTCATAAACGTTTCCAGATTGTACTGGTAGATAACTACCATCAGGCTTGAGGTAGGGGGATGTAGAGGGATGTGATGAACTGCAGAGAAGGAGGAGCTACTGGATGTCAGTAGGAGGGTCTCAGTGTGGGAAAAGGAAGGTGGATATTTGTTCTTTTTCTTTTGCTCTGTTTGAGTACATTAGAGAGAAGTTACATCTAAGACTAGACAAGGTGTTTTCCAGGTTTGAGAGCACACAATGGGAGAGGAGAGAACAGAGCAAGAAAGGAACTACAGTGGGACAGAACTGATGTTCACGAGAATGCAAGTAAAGAGGGAGAAGTAAAAAGAATGGGCCTTTTACCTCCATGTATAGTGATTCACAGAGAGCTTAGAGGGGGGCAGAGAGTGTGCTGACCATAGATCAGGATATGTACCTGTTTCCTCATTTTCTTACCCTCATTTCCTGGGATGGCAAGGGCAGAAGGAGTTGAAAAAAACTCCTTCCACAAGAATGATGGATTAGTATTTGGTTTCTTTGTCTCATGCTGAGACACTGGGGAACAGAATATATCCAAAAGATTCTTTTGTGTACAACATGTAATTGGCTCCTGGTTAAGTCTGGTTTTAGGCCATGTTTTGGTCCTGGATAAAGTCCTACTGACGAGAGATTCTGCTATTTGGGCCATTCCGTGATTATTGAGGCCTTAAGTCGTGTTGCTTTTCTCACAGATTTTGGTAAGACTGGAGGACTAAGTGCACCCTCCACTGTATCAGTAGATTCTAGGATGGGGAGGCCCTTAGGGATCTGGACTGGATAATTAACAGTCAGGTTCCACTGAGGAGAATCCAGGTAGGAGTAAGTGCTGGGACAAGAATCTTGAGATCAGTGATGACAATCCTAGTCATTTTCTTCTCATTCTCTTACATTTTGCTGCCATTTCTCATAATGTGATTAATATGATGTGCATCCTCTGTCCATCAGCTGAGTTTTGGTATATTAATGTGATGGAATACTTAAGAAAGGATGAAAGAGGATGGTTTTAGAAAATTCTGGGAAGACAAACTCAAGCAAAATATACAGTAATAGCAATAGAAAGATTTAGGAGCTCTGATTGCAACTTAGAGCTTTAGATGCTTGGGGCACCGAGAGGTTACATGTTTTGCCAAGGATCACACATCTAATCTGCCAGAGGTATGTCTGACTCCAGAGCCAACTTTACCCGTTGTAAACTGTATCTCACTTTTGTACCTACCAATGTAAATGGACAAGGCTGCTGCTCCAACTGAAGGTTGTATCTTAGAGCTCTCTGGGGCAGCCCAAAAGTCTTAGTGCAGTTTAAAGGTATTAAATCTTAAAACTACACCACTTTGGGGGCACCCATATAAGCTGACTCCCAGGAGGAGAAAATTTCTCCACATGTGCTAGAGAGCTGTGTTGTGATGAGCTAATGAGAAGAGGCAGCTGGTAGTGTGGAAAGGGCTCCAGCACCTGTGCACAGGTCATAGATTTTGGTGAGACTGCAGGAGTAAATGCACCCTCTATTGTGTCAAGAGATTCTAGCATAGGGAGGCCTAATTTACTTCCTTGGGGGAACTCTGGACTGGGTAACCAATAGTCCCTCCCGTGAAAGTGACCCAAGTTTATACTCTGCAGGGTTGCAAGGAAAGTGCTTTTAAACCCTCAAATAGGAGCTAATTTTAGTGTATGAAAATGGAGTTTTAAGCACCCCAAACCCGAGAACAATCCTAGAATTACTGCTGACTTTCCTTCTGCTTACCTCTTACAAAGAAATTTCTAGAAGGAAATTTTTGCTAGACATGGAAAAGTTTCTAAAGTGCCTCAAGAAAAACGTATGCCAGGGTGTTGGGGTTTTCTTTTTGGTTACTTAATGGCAAATTAGATTATCCTTTATTTTGGATAGTCACTTAGAGTGAACTTTTTGTTTGTTTTATTTTTTTATTAAAGCTTTTTATTTTCAAAACATATGCATAGATATTTTTTCAACATTTGACCCTTACATAGCCTTGAGTTCCATATTTTCCCCTCCTTTCCCCCACCCTTTCACCTAGATGCCAAGCAATCCAATATATGTTATATATGTTAAAATACACATTAAATTGAATATATGTAAATATATTTATACAATTATCTTGCTGCACAAGAAAAATCAGATCAAAAAGAAAATGAATGAGAAAACAAAATGCAAACAAACAACAACAAAGAGTGAGAATGTCATGTTGTGATCCACATTCAGTTCCCATAGTCCTCTCTCTGGGTGCAGATGGCTCTCTTCATCACAGGATCATTGAATCTAGCCTAAAGATTGTTGGAAAGAGGAGTGAATTTCTTTTAGGAAAAAAGCTTCAATATTAAAATATAAGGGTGATTTCAGTTGTCTTCTTTGGGTGGCAGTAGTGCTTTTTCTATCTACTAGAGAAGTGAGGCACTGGTTAAAATTGTTTCTGAAGAGGCAAAAAGCTCTAGGTTTTTTTGTTTTTGTTTTTAAACTTCTGTAATGTATATATGGATTGTTTGAAAGAATGAAAATGTAAAAGAAATAAAACTCTGAGAGAAGTGCTTAAAATGAGATATAAAGATAATAAATTATTAATTAATAATCATTCATATAAAGATAAGTTACATAAGAATTGTGAGCCTACATCAGGAATCAGTATTAGATGCTATAAAAAAGTAAATGTTAGAATTGGGAATTTTAGGACCAAAATATTTTAGGGAAATATATTGAAATATATACTCCCTTTTTGATTGGATAGTCTAATATCTGAAAGAAATGAGCTTTTCTTTGTAATCCGAGAATGATTGCTAGTTTGTTGGGAACAGATAACTGCCTTTCTCAATTGCCTTATTTTTGCTGAATAAAACAAAATAAGTTTTGATACCAGAAATCATCTTTAGGGATTAAATGGAAGCCTTTTCCTGAATATCTGTTATGTTTTTATTCAAAATGGAAACTTGTATTCCTGGAATAAATCTTGAAGCTATATATGTACATACCTGTAATAATGTTTTGCCTTAAATAAAAATGCAACAAAAATTTTTTTCATGTGAAAAGCTTTTCTTTTTATGTTTTTCATTATATGTCAACTTAAAAATTATATTTGCTCAGGAAATAGGCCTGTTTTTATATCTGTTTTAGTGAAGGATGGATAAAATATCAGTATATCTATACCCTTTTCCATTGAAAAGACTAACTGATTTATTTTATTTCTAGTGAGAAACAACTAAAATTTGATCACTACCTTGTGCCATTTACTCTGTATGAACTGGGACTTTTATACCAACTACAAGGAGACACAGAGAAGGCCTTACGAATAATAGAAACTGCAAAGTAAGTTGTGCTAAGCTTTTCACATTGCTAATTCAATTAAGCACCTACTAGTCACTTCCACAAAGACAAAAAGGAAACAATCTTCTGAGTAACATAAATTCTCTTGGGACACTATTACCTAGAAACAATAAATGATTTACTCTTGGTTACTTAGTTAATGACAGCTTGGACCAAGGTCTAGCATTCTTGAATTCAAGTTAAGAGCTCTTTCATATATACCATAATGCCCTCTCCCCCCCAGAAAAAAACCCTGCTTCACATCTCTTTTGTACTTGATTTCCTTCTTCATAGTTTTTGTTTTATTCTTTCCAATTGGAAGATTGTTTCCCCTCAGTTCAGCCACAAACATTTATCAAGTGATACTCTCTTCAGGACAGAATGTTAATGCCTTGCCACTTAATAGAAGTGAAGTATGAACTGCCTTTCCATTTTTACTTTGATATTTCTTAGTATCATCCCCCCTAAGCAGTGACCTAGGTAATAAAGGAGGACACTTTCTTTACTTGCCAAAGCTTCTCCTTTGCTCAGAGTCCTGGGTGGAGGAAGAGTGAGAAATACCACTGAGAGGACCGAGGGGGAAGTGCTGGATGGCCATTACCAAGGTGGGCTGACAGGGCAGGTCTTTTAGAGGATTTTTTGGCTTTGGAGGCAAAGAGAACACTCCAGGTGTATGATAGAGAGGTTCAGGGAGTCTCCAGTTTCCCTGGAGAGTATGTGGAAGAGAGTAACATAAGACAGGAAAGGGAAGGGTGGTGGAGGATTGTGAAAGCTTTTAAATGACAAAGAAGAGAAATAGCTCTTTCCTCAGGGGAATACCCATGAAGATTTTATGAGATGAGGTATTATATCAGTAAACAAGACATATCTAGCTTATATGAAGGATGAATTGGTGAGATGGGCTCCAGGTAGTAAAATTTTAGATGATCTTGGGTTTAAAGCAATCATGCTTCAGGTTGGGACCTAGATTAGGAGATTTGTAAGATCCCTTCCAATTTGGAGTTATGGTAATTTTGAAGGAAGAGCTGTTATGATCAGGAACAATAGAGAGCTCCTAATTAATAGCTGAGGTCATTTGCTGTATTTTGGGAGTTAAGGTAGAATTTCTTGAAGACAGGAACTGTTTTTTTGTTTTGTTTTGGTTTTTTTATGCTAAAGGTCTACCATTAGGCATTTCCTATAGAAGGTACTTAGCAAAAACATGCTGAATTTAGATGGATTTGGAATTGTTGTTCAGTTGTTTCAATCTGTCTTCATGACCCAATTTGGGTTTTTCTTGGCAAATATATTTAAATGATTTATCATTTCCTTCACCCACTTACTTTACAGATGAGGAAATTGAGGCATACAGGATTGAGTGACTTACCCAGGATCACACAAGTAGAATTAATATAGTTTACATCTGTTTTCTTTCTGAGGCCAGATTTGAACTCTGGAGATTTGAATTTTGAAGACATAAATCTTCTTAACTCCAGGCCCAGCACTCTATCTACTTTATCACAAAGCTACCTGAATTTAGAATATAGCCTTTCATTTCTTAAAATACAGTTTTCTTAATACTAACCATAATGATCTGTGCCAATTTAACCTTGATTTGTTTATTTTGATCCTGTGATATGTTTAAAAAAAGAACTAGTCTGCCCTAGATTTTTCCATCTAAGTTAGGAATAGTTTGACAAAGGTGTTTGATGCAGTTTAAGGATAGTTTACGTATTTAGTGTTGTTCATGAAATGTACTTGGTAGAAAAAAGATAACCCAAATTCATAAAAAAGGCTAGTCAGAGTTTGAAAGGCTTTAATTTCCTGTTGACAATTTGTTCTTATTGCCTTTTAGAACCAACTACAAAGATTACTCCATGGAATCCAGACTGCACTTTAGGATCCATGCAGCACTCAGCAGTTTGAAAGGCTCTCCTGCTTCTACTCCTTGATGGAAGTCACATGGGTGGAAGAGTTTTCTAAACTGGCAGAAGCTTCTCCTCTAGAGAAATCCTTGTATTAAAATTGATAAGTGATCATGTACATGAGAGAGAAGGAAAAAGCAAATTGATTTTATTATCAATATTTTCTTTCATTTGTCTCTGTTTTGATGTTGTCTTCTTGTTTTCCTATGGAATTTTACCATAGCTTTGTCCAGCCCATTATTGGAAAGTCTTTATTCTGTTTCTCAAGAAATTTAATGTTAGATTTGAATTAAAGTGTGGGGGGTTATTTTAAGACTTGTGCCTGCAATAAAGTCTACTTTAGATGCTTTTTTTTCTACGTGCAGATTGGTATCATTGAAGTAGCAGGATGAAATCTTGTGATCCTGGATCACAGCTAGAGGATTCAGGGGAGGCTGTATTTCTGTACTATGGCATTTCATGTACTTTGGGTTCTAGAGCTGAATCTCCTGTCAGCCAGTTAGTCTCCATGAATATTTCATAACCTGATATTTTCCTTTTCATACAAAAATAAAATCATCTTCATGCAGAAATACAAAATTTTTTATAGATAATGCACCCTTCTGAAAAATACAATACAAAACTAGCAAAAGACAGGAACAGTTATTGCATTGATTTTGCAGGCTTAAAGGCATTACCTCACTTGAACTGAAACCAGAGTATTGCCTTTTTCTTCCATCTGATAAGAGGAAGCAACCAATTTTTTTTTGGAGAGGGAGAGATGTTGAACTCTTTTTGAATGTATTGAAATCATTTGTATTTCCCAGATCGTGTCTGTATATCTTTGTAATGAGAAAAAGAAGGCCATGGAGTTCCTAGTCATTCAGTTTGAGAAAGGGAGGCCTGAAAGTATAAGTTTTGATTGTTTTTTTCTCCTCCTCAGGAAGTAAAGCACAATTAACATTGTTTGTACAATATAGTTTTATCTAAATTGTTCATTATGTTTTGGTGGTCAGTGTCTGATTTTATGATCTCTTATTGCTCTTAATGTTTTAAAAAAAGTTTTGCTTTATACATTAATAATATGGTCAGGACTTTTTTGTGTGTGCCATGGCACACTTAAATTAATAATCATTTTTTTGTTAATTTCAAAATACATAAGACATGAAATCAAAAGTTGCTGTTATTATAATACATAAGACATGGAATTTCAAATATACTCCTTAAGGCATATCATATTTCATAATTGCCATCACTTTTTTTTTTTTTTTTGGAGAGAAGGGGTAATTCTGACATAGGACCACATACCAGCAGCTAATGGCCACATTAGGGAAGGTCATGTAGTTCAAGTTCTTTTATTTATATTTATGAGATCATTTGTTACTTTAAGTAAAATAGTATGCTCTTTTTTGGTATGGTAGGCACATGATTATTGGCTGGTCCTAATAATGGTCCTTTTATGAATTAAGACATGAAAATCCAAACATTGATTCATGGAACTAATCAAGTTAAAAAATATATTGTCTTAGTGTTTACCACTTTGTTCATTCAAAAGATATGTACTTAACATCTCCAAATTACAACAGACAATAAGACATATAGGGGACAGAAATCTTCTATTTATTAACTCATGGTCAGCATGTAAATGATACTTAACAGGGACATTTAAAATACTATATTGATAAATTTTCATTAGTCTACTAATATAATGAATGCACTTGCTGTATATAATTATAGAAGAAAGAAGTTCAGAAGAAGAGTTTTTAAAATTCATTTGTGGCAAGTAGCTTGGAAAAATGTAGTAAATTCAAAATTTTACATGTTTGAAGCTACTTTTCCTGGGTGACTTCATTTAAAACAAAATTCTGTGGCCTTGCTTGGAATTGTTTTGGTTAAATTTTTTTAAACTGAGCATCGCTGTTCATTATTTACAGGCAGTATTCAGAACTGCATAGTCAATAATATATATATATATATATTTTAAAAGGTAAACAGCCTTATAAAAGCCAGTGGTTAAATTTTATGCTGTAGCTTTTAGAAAATTTTATTTTTAAATTGCCAAACACATTAAAAAATATCTTCCATTCCAAAATTTCATCCTAATTGATGTTCATATTTACTGTCAGCTTTTATTTTCTAAAATGCTAAGCAATATAGATAAATCTGCCAGAACTAACTTTAGAGGCCTTAATATGGTTCATTCATTCAGTCTTTAAATATTTGTTAAGCACCAACTTTTTATAAGGTACTCTTAGACACAAATTTCTTCCAAGAGTAATGTCTACACTAGTTGCTTCTCCTTACCCTCAACCACTTATTCTTCAAATCCAGCAATCTAACTTCCACTTTTTGGCTGAAATTATTATCTTAGTGGTCAACAATAAATTTTGTAACTGTCAAATCCAATGGCTTTTTCTCCATCTTCATTCTCCTTTACATTTTTGTAACTTTTGACATTGTTGACTACCTCTCCTTAAAACTTTTCCTTTCTCCTCTTCTGTGACACTGGACTCTCATAGTTTTCTCCCTACCTCTCTGACTATTCTTTCTCTTTCACAGACTCTTTTCCTACCTCTTAGATATAGGAATTCTTTAAGACTACCCTTGGTTCTCCTCTCTCTGTATAGAGTCTCTCCTTTGGGATTCTCTTTCACTAATATGACTGTCACCATAATTACCATTGTGTAGGTGACTCAATATATCTTCAGACTTGATCTTTAACTATCTCTACTGCATACTCTTATCTCATGCTGCAGGTAGATTTTCAAATTGATGTCTAAAATTACTTCTCTATCTTGCTTGAATCTGAATGTCCTCTCTTCATTTCTGTTCATTATCTCCCTACAACTCAAACTTAAAATTTGGGTATTTCTTTTACCCTTAACTTTTCCCTCCATATTGAATAATTTCCTACATCTTCTCAGCTGGTAAAAATAACTCACATCTGTCCCCTCATTCCCATTATCTTTACCCTAGTTCAGCCTCATCTATATCTTGTCTAGATTATTGCTCTGATATTCTTACTTGGCTCCTTGTCTCCAGTTTCTCTTTAATCCCATCTGTTCTTCATAGTAAGATGCCCCAGAGTGTTCTTTCTAAAGTACAGTTCCGATCATGTTGTCTCTCTCCTACTCAGAAGCCATCATTGGGTTCCCACTGTTGCCTGAATAAAGTGCAGATTCCTTATCCTTATATTGAGTCCTCAAGTCCAACCTATCTTTAGCCTTATTTCACATATTTGATGTTTTTCCTTGTTGTTCAAACCATCCTAGTCTTTGCCTTTGACTCCCTTACAGGGATACTGGGAGTAAAGTATTTTATATATATCTTAAAGTACCATATGAATGTAAGTGTGTGTGTGTGTGTGTGTGTGTGTGTGTGTGTGTGTACACCATCTACTATACCTTTCCCTTCCCCTAAGAACCTGTTCTCTACCTCTGTTGAAAAGTTTACCCATCCTCAAAATCCAGGTTAAATTCCACTTCAAAGAAAGAAGTTCAGGTTCTACTTACCCTTCTTCATATCTTCCATTGTTCTTTGTTAGTCTTTTATCTCTTGTATTTTATTCATTTTCGTGTAAGTCTTACCTTCCTGATTAAACTGTGAGCTCCTTGAGGTAGGGACTTATGCTTTCCTGATCTTTGTAACCCCCAAGATCTTTATTAGTGGTTTGAACACAGCAGGAATATAATAAATGAGTGAGTTGAATTGAATATCAATTCATTTATTTACAGTGTGACTTGCTAAATTCTCTTATTAATCTTATTGTGTTTGAAATGAGAACCATGTTGGTCAAGACTTGTGATTATACAGTATGTTTTATAAGGATGTGTGAGAACTTGTTGGGTACCTAATGTACCTTCTTTTTTTGGTCACAGGGCAGCAGAGTAATAAGTCTCTAAATAGAGATACCAAGAAGTATATTCTTTTAAATATTTTGACAGGGAAACTGTCCAGTAATACTTGACAATTAATGAAAAAAATATCCATGTTAATTCTTACATTCCTAATCTTGTATGTTTTTTATGAGTCTAGCAATTTCTAGTTAGTTGTGATGGCAGGAGCTATGGTTCCAAGGGAGAAGGTATTCCATGAAAAATTCTCTTCTCTTTTATGGAGATTTTTTTTTTAATTTAGAAATTATCTTCTGACTTATGACTCATACAGATAGTCACAATTGTTCATTTTTGAAGCACTGTGTACTTTTTCCTTTTCAAATAAATTTCTTGATGCCTGTTATTATATGTAAATGAGTTAATGATTTTACTCATTGGTATAAAAATAGTTTCTTCCTGACAAAATTTGAGATTTATGCTCATTAACTTATCCTTGAATTTACTACCTCTCTTTGCTGTTTATTCCAGGTGAAAGTCTAGTAAGGTTACAATTTATTCTCATGGTACCTGATAATATTTAATACTTCATGACTCATAAAGCTTGAAAGAGCATTTAAGACATCTAGTTAATTCCCCTGATTTTGGAGAGAATTTAGTATAATCTTTCTTAGAGTACTGTTTACTTCTATTTCAGCACTGCTCTTATAGCCCAGTGGTATCAAACTCAAGGAGAAATGGGCCTACTATTCCATCGTAAGGATCTCTGGAGGCCTCATGTTGACTTGAAAAATACAATATTTAACATTTTCTATATTATATTGTATTTTTATTTTACTATTTCCCAATTACATTTTAATCTGGTTCCAGCTGCTGCACTGAGTTTTTGACTTCTCTATTCTGTAGTCTACTATATGAGATCACTAGATGTTTCATCTTTTTGTACCACCTCCATTTTGCTTTAGACTGTATTTGTATTGCTCATTTTTCCTCTCTTAAATCATGTCCTGTACTTGTAAATTTTCCATTTGTTATTGCTCTCTTAGTCCCAGTTTATAAATGTCACCGATCAATTGTAAATTCACTCTTGAGAGCTTTATTTGTAGCCTCATTTTTTGTGGTTAGGGGAAATTTCTTTTTCTTTATGACAAGTTTTTGGCGATTGGGGAATAGGAAGTCAAAAAGTGCATCAACCAAACCATGTAAACTGAAATTTCACTATAATATAACCTGTGATGTGGAGATCAACATAACAAGCCTTTACCTACAAACCCTTCATCGAAGTTGTTACCAGAATTGCTAAAGGGATGTCATTATAACCTACCTGTCCTTGTTCACTATAATTTCACTTGCTGTATAGAGTTCTGGACCAGGGTTATAGGGTTTTCAGAGTATTTAAATGTCTTCTAAATAGTTGTTGGTTGCTCATGACCATCATAATTATGACTTAATTGTTACCCAAAACCACTCACTAATATTAATGAGTTAGGATCATAAGCTTTAGCTAACCCCTACCTTTTACAGAGGAAGAAACTGAGTCCTAAAAAAGGAAAGGGAATTGACCAAAATGACTCTGGTTGTTAGTAGCAAATAAGTAGAATTTAAATGTGGGTCCTGTCACTCTTAAGCCAGTGTTGTTTCCATCAAAGCATGCTGTTACCTACAGATTAGTTATGGAATTCATTTGCCTTATTTGTGAAGTGGAGTTGTTAGCACTAAGTGATATGGAAGGACTGAGAAGTGTAGTCCTTTCACCTCTGGACTTCTTTTTTATTCACCTTTCAAAGAAGGTTAGGCAAAATGATCTCTAAGAATCTTATTTAAATAAAAGCATATAATTCAACAGATTTTTTTTTGGACTTTAAGCATTTCAGTGACAATATTTCATTGTCTTTCTGCAAAATATTTTTACAGTAGTCAAACAAGAACATAATTTGATAGGCTCTTTATTTAAATATAAATTTCCTGCCTTTTGCTTATCTTCATTATTAGCCTTTGTGCTTGTGTGTGGTAACTAAATGTTTTTCACAAATATCATTTAGAATATGGCTTTTCCTCTTTGGATAGGTCTTTGACATACATACATGCAAAAAGTAAATAGACCAATATCTAATTCTGATCTTTAAAAATGTTAAGTTCTACCCCAGATTTTTATTTTTTCCAAATTTCATATACAATTTCATTGTAGTGTCTATTTAGACTAAGATATGCATATCAAATCATTCTCCATTTCTGCCCCTACCACTGCCAAAAAAAAAAAGTGGGAATGGAAGGGAAGGGAAATAACTTTCAGTACATTTGCCTTTCTTTTTTTGTAATTAGACTGTCTAATTTTTTAGTATTAAGATTTATTATTACCCACCCTATAGATAGAGAGCTGTGAGAAAAGTGCTTCGTAAACTCCTGGGTTGTGTGGAAATGTGAGCAGTTATTCTTTGTTTTAAATTACTGGCTGAAAGATTGAGAGAGAATGATTTGTAAGAATTTAGAGTATGGAAAATTAACTTCTGTGTTTACCATTATTTAATTCACAGAGACATAGGAAAAGAACTAACTGTCTTTTGAACTCCAGAAACTTAGAAATCCATTTAAATATCCATGTAGAGTTAAGACTTTCTGCTAATAACAGGGGCCTGGTCCAGATGATCTCTTTAATTCCCTTCCAGGGCTATTCTTGTTTTTCTGTAACAGTAGTAAATAAACCACTGAACACAGGGTCACTGCTGATTTGTTGGACAGAGATGGGTATGTCTTTGTCTAGATTGACTATATAGACCTATCCTCAGAGTAAGGTCAATAATCTCTTCTGAGGAATTCCTATAGGCCTTTTCATTGTCTTTACAATCTGAAAATTTGCTTCTATTTCACAAAATAACACTTAACAGTCTCGTTTATCAGAAAAATCAAAGGAGCAGGCTTTATTGTATTTAGATTTTAAAGAATGCTTATTAATTGTACACTTTAGTGTAAGTCAAGGTATTTTTAATGCCAAGCTTTATTAAGTAAGTTTTTCTTAATACATAGTTTGCCTTTTCCAATACAGTTATTAGATATACCTCACTTGAAATATGAGAGCTTGAGGAATTTTGATGTCTTCTCAAGAACTGTTCATTCACTACTCCTCAGTAGTTATTAGTAATTTTTTTTAAATGAATAGCAGAATATTTTCTAAAAGTACATGTTCTAGAGATGGAAGAATTAAATCCTTAGAATATTTGGAAAATTAAATTTAACATTAGATAGTTAAACATTTAGAGAAAGTTATGTTGTCCTTTGAAATGCAAGAAATTTTGCCCAAATTGAATATAATGAGATAATTTACATTGGAAGTAATGTAGACATTTTAGTTATAACTCAAAAAAAATTCTTTAATGGAGTCAAATGTCCAGGTGGCAATATTTTTGGTTCAATAGATTTAGAAAAATACATATTATAATACCATTTTTTCTTAATGATTTATCCTTTGTGGCTGTCAGATACTTTTTACTTATCAGTGTGTTTCTTTAAGAAACTGGTTTACTTGAAAAGAGATTATGGCATATGTAATATTTTAATATTGTACAACTCTCAAAATTTAGAGGCTTCAGGGAGCTGGTCAGTCCTCTGGTCAAATAAGATTGTTAGTAGGAAAGTTCATGTGAATATTTCACTCATCTGTGCTCTCCAGAAAAATCAATTAATTTCTAATATGCTATATTCTTTCAAAGTTTTAGGTGATATTTTTATATTTAGGTTTATTTTTTGTACAATTTTCCCCCTTTCATTGACAGATGGTGTCCCAGCCCCTTAATGAATACCAAATGACTCACTTGTATGCCACTGTTTTAAATCTTCATTTGCTAATGTTCATAGAACACTTTGAGACTTCTGGATGTAATTTGCTAGAATCCATACAGAGGCAAAACACAAAACTTATAAGTGAAAAGTATTATTTTATTAACTGCAATTCATTTTCAGAGTAAAATTATTTTCTTCAGTTATTTTTGTAGTATCTTTACCTGGGAAACTCTGACTTGCTTTTTTTCTTAAAAGCACATTTTTGATATTTCATGAATTGGTTATTTGTTTTTATTCTTGGTTTTTATTTAAACCAGTATTCTACCTTGATGTTGATTTTTGAGAGTTCTGTCAAGCCATGTATTTTTATTCTTTGTTGTTGCATTCTCTGAATGAATATACTAAAATATAAATCTAGATTATGGAATAACAGGATCCATGTGACACTGCATGGAGTTTATATAACAGGCTGCTGTATTAGCTTAGTTCTTTGCTGATGAATCATTGAAGTCACATGGATGCACTTTATAATGAAATGTTTTGTTAGACAAATGTCAATATCTTATCCTTCCCACGCTCCTCCTCTTCTCTCTCCTGTTTCTCTGAACCCCAAAGATTACAGTTTTGCTGAGCAAAATAATGGCATTGAAGATGTGTGAGTTCTTTGGAAGGACAACTGTGAGTGTAAATGAATAACATCCTTTATTAATGAAATACAAGAGGAATCCAGTTATCAAAATAATTACAGATATGAAAATTTTCTATGATCTTTAATCCAGAAAAGAAAAATATGAACCTCAGATATTTTTAATATTCAAAGTTAATATATTTCCAATGAGTATTCTATACTATTTAAGCCTATATTCTTCTCAGAGTATTTTGTGTTTCATGTTCCGTGATTTGTAAGCAGACACTTATATGGGCCCCGACCTTTAAGATGAACACAACAGTTTCCTGTGGTTTGATTTTTAACATTGAGATATCATACAAAGCTGTATTTTTAAAGCATCTAATAAACCATATCATCTCCAAACTTGCTTTTAATTTTTTATTTCTATTTTTGTGTTACAAATTGAAATTTCTAGAAGTTTACTTTGGTTTTTAGATATTTTCTTCATTTTCAGTCTCACAGGCCATTTAGCTGCATTATGACATTCTGTCAAGCACACCGCAGGCAGAGGGACGCATTGGAAACAATTCATTGCAGTGAACTGGTCTGGGTTCAAAAATCAGTCCTGCTGCCTGCTTCTTGTGTGACCTTAGAGCAAAACACAGATTCATTGCTTTAGAGCCTTAAAGATCATTTTGACCTAACACCCTCATCACTTTGGGTTTCTGTTTTCTCATCTGTAAAATGAAGGGAGGTTTTTAAATTAGGGTTTAGGCCTTACAATTCTACGTCTATGTTCTTTTGAGTTAAGTTCCTGCAGAAGTAAAGCTGTAAAGTCCTACCATCTGATTCTTCTGTCTCTTCTGCCTAGCTGCCCAAGGAGCAAGTAGGGTTCTCAAACCTTTTGGTTCTGGATCCCCTTTACCCTCTTAAAATTATTGAAGGACCCCCAAAAGTTTTTGTTGTTAGTTATATCTACTGATATTTACCATGTTAGAAATTAAAACATTTGGTATCATTTTGAAAGTAGTTTGACCTTATGAACTCCCTGAAAGTATCTTGGGGACTTGATTCTCTGTAGGTCCTGGCCACACTTTGAGAATAATTAGTCCAGGGTTACATGAGCCAATTTACACTTTGGGCTTTACATGCTGCATGAAGAGTTTCAAATTGTGTTTCTAGATGAGACTTCAATCTTATTTTAACCCTCATTTTTCAGATAAAAAACTTCACCTGTTTAATAAAGGGAAACTGGGTTTTCTTGGGTAGGGAAAAGGATACATGTCCAAATAGGTTTTTTTCTTAATATTTAATTGTCTTAGGAAACAATTTCCTTTTTGATTCATTTTACCTGGTCTTATTAGCTTTTCTCTGCTTTGCTTTAAAGACCCTTCATAATCTGCCCCTTTACTCCTATTCCATTTTTCTTATCCTTTCTTTCCTTTCACATATACCACAATCCATTGACACTGGTGTCTTTGCTGTTCCTTGCACAAGACACTCCCATCTTCCAGTTCCAGACATTTTTGCTGGCTGGCCTCCAGGCCTCATCTCTGCCTCCTGGTTTCCCTGGCTTCCAAGTCTCCTTTAAAGACCTACGTTCTGCAAGAAGCTTTTTCTAGTCCTCAGTTTTATAGTGCCTCCCAGAACTCCATTTTATCTAATTTATCACAGCCCCATTAGGCTGTGGACTGATTGAGAGCAAGAAAGTTTGCTTTTCCCCTTTGCTCCCCCCTTTTATTTGTATTTTCAGTGATTAGCACAATGCCTGGGACATAGAAGGCTAAATTCATTTTGATTTGCTTAATTATAGAATTTTAGAGCTGTTAGGGGCCTTGGGTATCCTTTGTTGCAGTCTCCTCATTCTAAAGAGAAAAACTGAATTATAGAGATAAAATAGTTTGTCTGGGATCACCTCCCTGGTGAGAAGCAGAGCTGAGATTTGAACCCAGAGTCACTGACTCCAATTGCACCCTTTCCCTTCCCCCAATATATGGCAGTATTTCCAGTCTGTCATTTGCCTTCACACCTGCATGACAGAGCTGGAAGAAGTTTCTCTGCATATAGGACCAACAAGGTCGTGCAATGGATAACCTGGAAGAGCTCTGGAGGAAAGCAGAAAGTTGGGAAAAGTATTCCTGATAAAGTTTTCATTTTTCAAATACATAGAGAATGGAGTCAAATTTATACAAATACAAGCCATTCCTCAAATGATAAATTGTCAGACACTATGAACAGGAAGTTTTCAGACAAAGAAATCAAAGCTAGCTTTAGTAAAAAAAAAAATCCTCTAAATCATTGTTGATTGGAGAGATGCAAATTATAACAACTTTAAGCTACCACCTCAAAACGGTCAGATTGGTTAATAAGGGGAAAATTGGGACATTAATGCACTGTGAACTTAATTGAACTATTTTACAGAGCAATTTGGAACTAAGTCCAAAGGGATATAAAACTCTGTATACTCTGACCCAGCAGTACCATTACTAGGGCTGTAGTCCAAAAGGTGGAGGAAGGACCAATTTATACAAGTGTTTATAGCAGCTCTTTTTTATGGTGGCAAAGAATACATTGACAAGATGCTTATCAATTGGGAAATGGCTGAACAAGTTGTTCCCATATAATTGTAATGGAATATAATCGTACTGTAAGAAATGACAAGTTGGATGATTTCAGAAAAACTTGGATATCAACTGATACAGAGTGAAGTAAAAAGGTGGAGGTACGAGTACCAGCAACATTGTATGAGTAGTAACTGAATTCCTTGGCTATTTTCAGACAATCCCTAAGAACTCCTGATGATAAGTGCTACTTCCTCTAGAGAAATAACTGATGGGGTTTAATGCAGATTGAAGTGTATAATTTTTTACTTTATTATTTTTATTTTTTTCTTCTACAAAATGACTAATGTGGAATTGTTTTAAGTGATTGTACATGTATAACCTTTATCAGACCTCCTCAGGGAGGGGAGATGGAAGGGAATAAGTGAGAGAATTTGGAACTCAAAACTTAAAAACACTGAACATTAAAAATTTTTTTACACATAATTGAGGGGAAAATAAAATGCTGTTTAAAAAAAAAAGTCTCTGGGGTAGCTAGGTGGTGCAGTGGATAGAGCACCAGCCCTGAAGTCAGGAGGACCTGAGTTCAAATGTGGTCTTAGACACTTACATTCCCTAGCTGTATGACCCTGGGCAAGTCACTTAACCCCAATTGCCTAAGCAAAAAGCAAAAAAAAAAAGTCCCTAAGAATGAACCTGGCAGTCCAGATATATGGTCAACAGGTTGTCTTCAGTGAGAGGGGCCAAATAATTGAAAGTGAATATGGTGGATTTAGAGGGGAAAGATTTAGAAAATGATCAGAGTAAGTGAAATGGTCCTTGGCTTTTGAGGAATTTAGAGTCTAGCAAGGTGTTCTCTGTGGGCTGTTAGGTGGAGAAGTGGATAAACTGCCAGACCTGGAGTCAGGGTTCAGGACACTTACTAGCAGTGTGACCCTGGGCAAGTCACTTAATCCTATTTGCCACACTTACCGCACCTGTAAAATGAGCTGGAGAAGGAAATGGCAAACCTCTCTAATACTTTTGCCAAGAAATCCTCAAATGGGGTCATAAAGAGTTGGGACGAAATGACTGAGCAATAGAAAGGTAAGAAGCTCTCACAGGATATTATTGTGGGAATAAATATAAAACATTTGTTTTAGGAAAAACAGCTCCCTGGAGGATAGACCAGAGTGGAGTGAGATGTGGGGCAGTTAGGAAGCTGTTGCAGTAGTCTAGATGAGCAGTGATGAGCATCTAAAGTAGAATGCTGACTTTATGGGGAGGACAGGTACAAGAGATGTGTGCGTTAAAATGTCAAGGTTTGGCAATTTATCGAATATATAGGGTTAGGAAGTGAGGTGCCAAGGATGACACCCAAACTGCAAACCTTAAGGATGATAGTAGTAACCCCTTTGGAAAGAGGGAAGTCCAGAATGGGAGATTTTTGGGAAAAGATAATGAATTGTATTATGAACATGTTGATTTTGAGATGGACAATTGGTGATGTAGAATTGGAGCTCAATTAGATGGTTAGATTTTGGGGTAATCTGCACAGAGATGTTAATAAAACCCTGGGGAGGGGCAGCATGATGGGCGAAGGGAGAGGAGAAGGAAGGAGAATAGTCCAGGACTATCAAGTACACCCCCAATTTGGGGGCATAATATGGATAGTAATCCAGAGAAAAAAACAAGAAGTTTGGTTATATCCAGGTAAGGGGAAAAACTAAACAAAATAAAACCTTGTCACAATAATACAGAGAGGAAAGAATGTCTTAAAGAGGATCCTTGGCATTGTCAAATTTGTCAGGGAGGTTGAAATGGATGATGACTGAGGAAAAACATCAGAGATGAGGCAAGTAACGATCATAACTTTAGAGAAAAGATTTTCAGTAGAGGCATGAGGCTGGAAACAAAATGACAGTTCTAAAGAAATGTGAAAAGGGAGGAAATATTCAGTTTTAATCCATATTACTTACAATTATATGAGGGAGTCTTGGAATTGATTCCTCTCGTCCATAAAGCCAGGGGTCTCTTCTTAGAGTAACCCAGAAACAAGTTTCCATTGGCTCAGTTGTAAGAACTTGATACAATCAACTGTGAGGCAAATTCAAATTTAGGTGACATGAAAACCTTGGCCTCCAGTTCACTCCAGTTTTAATCTTTATTCCTACCCAATGTTCTGCTAATTAGGCAAGTTGCATAATATGCAGAATAATTCAGGACTTCTAACTTTGGATTCAGTTCAATAACTACTATTAAACCACGTTTTATTTATGGATGTTTTATGTAGTACCTGCAATGTACTTGAAAGTAATGTTATTAAAGTTTAATAATGGCTCACTTTTATATATCATCTTAATTTTTACAAAGTGCTTTGTATACATTGCCTTATTTGAGTCTTAAAAATAACACTGAGGGAAGTGCTATAATTCCATTTTGCAGATAAGGAAACTGAAGTTCAAATAGGGGTTGTGATTTGCCCAAGGTCACACAGTGAATGTCTGAGATGAGATTCCAACCGAACTCTTTCTGACTGCACATCCAGCACTCCCTTGTCTATTCTATGAATTAGTACTCTTCCCTACCAAGGATTAGTTGAGCCTTTTCGGGCTCAGATGGAATGGAAAAAATTTACATAACTGCACTAAATATAAACTTAAGAATCAGAAGTTCAGATAAAACAATTAAGACCTTTGTTATCTGACTTTTCACAGGCTTCCAGAAATCTAAAAGAAGCTTATCATCATTTGGAATTTACAAAAGGAAAAAAAAAAGGCTGAGCATAAAACCTCAAATTTTAATTAAGAAAATTTGACAATGTCAAACAAGAAGCAGCTGTGTGTGGGCAGATTTATGTGCATTTTTAGCCCCACTTTAAAAGCCTCAGATTGTCTCTGGAACAGAATGGAGCAAATTGTCACAAATTTTGTTTTCCAAGAAACCAGTTATGTCAACATTACACCATGCCACTGCTCCAACAAGCATGCCAAAAATAACATGAAAAGGAATTAGTTCAAAAATCTATTTTCATTTAACGCAGTAATTATTGCATTTGCAATCATCTCCAAGGATTGTTTCTAGCAAAATAATCTACAGAAGAAAAGAAATTTCCCAGATAAACCAAGTACTATGCAATCCATAAACTTTGCACTAAAGTATTTTAGAATCAGAAACTTTTCTACTTTTCTTCACTATTAATGGATTTTTAAACATTTTGAAATTGATGGTTATTTTGAACAAGGATGATAAAATAATTGAGATTTTTTTATTTATCCTTACTTACAAATAGGAAGAATTCTCTTCTACCTCTCCATCTCAAAAATTTGAGAGTAAAACATTCACGAGAAGTGATGAGACATCAAAGAAGTACATAACAAAAAAAAAGCAAGTGGCCTTGTGATCTAGCAGACTAAGATGGACACAAAATGGGACAATAGGTTTCACAAAACCTTAACTGAATCAGAGGAATACCTCTATTTTGTTAGATGGATGCTCTGTGGAGAACACAAGAAAGATATGATCAATAATTGCACAGGATTAGAAGGTATGGGTGAAACTACAATATGTGCCGGTGAAGAAACTGCTTACACAGAAGAATAAATCCTGGAGATAAAAACATTGATTCATCACAGTAAAGTTTCTAGAAGCTCATTGTAGATGTCTGTCCAGAGATTAAGTTTGGGCTTCTTTCTGTTGACTTCCTCTTCCCTTAAAAAATCAATTAAAAAAATCTCGTAAGACCAAATAAAACACTTAGATCTCTGTTGATCATGGAGGAGAGGAGAGGGGAGGAGAGATTCTAGACAGCATGCAATGAGTTTGGTCATAAAACTGAAAATGTATACTCATCAAGGTAAAGCAGGTTAAGTTGATCAAACTTTATCCTTATTTTGTTCATAAAATAGCTTCTGTAGAATGATATAATGAAATTTGGCATTCTTCGATAATCATTGTGTTAACATTCCTTTCTGCACACAAATCACAGTGTCAGAGATAATTCTCCCTTCAAGTCCACTGCTCTTTGCATTATACCACATTGCTCTCTATAGTAAAAACATCCATGCACCCTGAAATTTTAGGAGATTATATTTTAGGATCTTGTATCTTAAGACACTTCATAACTTGAACAGGACAGAAGATTAATTTCCATGACTGTTAAAGAGTCTTGTTAAATATACAACTTTCTACCCACAAATAGTAGGCTTTCTGTTAGGAAATGTCCTGAGTAAGGGAAATTCATCAATTTAATATAAGTGAATAGCATTTAAAGACTTCTAAGAAGGCAGAAGAAACACCTTAAATTATGTTTACTACTGTCCAAAGCACATGAAATTTAGGATACCTAATGTATTTGAAGGATAGCTGAGTGGTGCAGGACTGGAGTCAGGAATGCTCATGTTCCTATGATCAAATCTGACCTCAGACTCTAAGTCCTAACTGTGTGACTCTTGAAAACTTAACTTTGTTTTCCTCAGTTTCTTCATCTTTAAAATGAGCTGGAGAAGAAAATGGCAAACCACTCTGGTATCTGCCAAGAAAATCCAAATGGAGTCATGACTGAAAAAAACTGACCAAAAGATGTTTTGAATTTGAACTAACTAGATGAATCATATCTGAAGTTCTGGATATTAGCCACACAACAGCTGGGATACTTGCCCTTTTTATAAATAAATTTATAATTCAAATTTTCCTTTATTTCATGTCTAAGATACTCAGGATATTGCAAAACTAAAATACCTCAATAACATTCAAACCTCCTCCTGGCTTTCATCTGATTCTTCTCTCTTCTGTTTATAATATCTCCCACTTCCTTACTTAAACACTCAAATCAGATCTGTGATCTCATTGATGTGGATATGCAGATTGCAGTCTATCCCTGCCTAACCCTCCTATCATTCTCATCCATGTCCCATAAATTCATATCAAAGGTCCATTCAACTTTTTGAGGGTTCCTTTTGCTTCTTTTAGTTGCAAGGATACCAGTGAAGCTGTCCATTGGTTATATTCTGTTTGATCAGACTCTCCTTCTCTGATCATATATTTTTTGGACATTCTTTACTGTTTCTGTGCCTTGATTCCTTATTTTATGCATTGCAGGCTGCTTATGTTCTCTGTTGTTTTTTGTGTGATCTTTATTTTCAGTTCTCTGGGGACTGTAGTGTTCAATGACTTATCAGCATATAACTTTACCAGTAGAATTTAATTATTAAAAATTTTAGCATGATTTGACCCATTTACAACTTTCATTCATTTATGCTAGATCTTCCCTCTGGAGCCCAGCAGAATAACAGATTAATAATCTGTCTTCCATGAAACATCCTTCAAGGATAAGTTTGGGGTCACTTAAAGAATTTACAGGCAATCCAACCCCAGTGTCATTCTATTAAATTTTGGGCTTAATTCACTGATTATTTACAGTGGCTTTTCAAGATATGTGCTGTTGCTGATATATTGTTGGTGGAACTGTGAACGGATCCAACCATTTTGGAAAGCAATCTGAACTATGCTCAAAAAGTTATCAAGCTGTGCACACCCTTTGACCCAGCAGTGTTTCTATTAGGCTTATATCCCAAAGAGATCTTAAAGGAAGGAAAGGGACCCACATGTGCAAGAATGTTTGTGGCAGCCCTTATTAATTCTGTAATTTTTCCATCCAATTTTATTATGGTCTGCATTATAGGTATCTTTCGAATGTTAGTTAATGCAAACTCTTGGACTGGAAATGGGGTATGAATTTCTTCCAGAAGACTGCAATGTGCTAGGATTTGCTGTAAGTAGCATAACACATTCTGCAAACATTTGGATGAACTCTCAATCATCTATAAAGAATTCCTCTTTTACTTAGATTTTGTGCTCTATCTTCTCCATGACAATAGCTGACACCTTTGGTGAATGTGTCTCATTTGATCTTAATGATCAGAAGATTATGAACAAAATTTATCTCTGTTCTTAAATCAAAGAATCTTAAATAATTTTTCATATGGGAGAAATTTTGTTGTGTAAGAACCTTTAAGGTGGCAAGTAGATCTTAGAATCAAGAAAGCTTGAGCTTGAATCTTAGCTCAGATATATACTAACTGTCTTAACTCTAGGTGAGTTATCCCTCAATCTGTTTCCTGTAAAATGAAGGTAATTCTAGCACCTTCTTTACAAAGTTGTGAAGATCAAATGAAATAACAAGTGTTGTCTTTGCAAACTTTAACAAACTATAGAAATACTAGCTAATTATCATTACCAAAATAGATATTATTGAACTAGCTAATTATCATTACCAAAATAGATATTTTTAAATGGTCAATTTACATTCCTTGTCCATTTAAATCTTGTGGTTTAAACTAAGGAAAGAAAGTTACCTCCCACAGCTGAATTTCCTAAAAGCAAATTCTTCTCCATTAAGACCCTACTAGGCTAGCAGCAGATTACCAAGCTGAAAAAATTTCACAGATGGACTGAATACATATCTGTTATCTAAGAATCAGAACAGCCAAGTTCAGAGAGGCTTTTCACCGGGTTGACCATAGGCTCGCTTATCCCGTTAACTAAATATTAGATTAAGTAGGACAACTTTATAGGAAGGAAAGAAACAAGCATTTTTCAAGTGCCTACTATGTGTCAGGCATTGTATCAAGCACTTAACAAATACTCTCTCATTTGATTTTCATAATGACCCTAGGAGGTGAGTGCTGTTATTATCTTCATTTTACAGTTGAGGAAACCGAGGCAGACAGAAGTTGCCTTTTCCTTTCCCAGGGTTATATGCTAAGTGGCTGGGGCTGAATCAAATCTTCCAGACTGATTTCAGTGCTAACACTCTATCCACTGCACTATGCAATTGTTTTACATCCTGTGATTTCATTAGTAATTAAATAGAATTACCTGAGCCCACTTCCAAACTCAAAATTAACTAAGTAAATATTAAATATAAACTTGTGTTCAAAGAAGTCAACTTTACAAGTCCCAGATAGCAATTTGTTTAGGGAAAAAATAGATCTGGAGGCTTTAGTGGATGTGCTGCAAGCTTGATGTGTGTCACCAGCGTGGTACATGATTGCCAAGAGAGCTAATAGGGTATCAGGCTGCATTAAGAAAAACATGGAATCCTGAAACAAGAAGAAAGATGATCCTGCTATGCGTTGTTCTAGTCAGATCTGATCTGGAGTATGGTGCTACAGGGCTTCGAAAGACTGGCAACCAGGAGGATGCAGGGTCTGCAGAAAAGAAGGATCCAGTGGTGTTTGAAGGGAGTTTCATGGAAGGCAGATTATTAATCTGTTATTCTGCTTGGCTCCAGAGTGAAGATCTAGCATAAATGGGTGAAAGTTGTAAATGGGTCAAATCATGCTAAAAATAAGAAAATGAACTTAGCCATTTTATTTCCAGATAATTCTAATTGCTCTTTTGAGTTTAGAGGATTCCACCATACTGGAGGTGGTCAGGCAAAGACTGAATGACTACAGGTCAGATATGTTGTAGATTTTTTTTTCCAGGTGTTGATTGGTCTACTTGGACACTAAAGTCCCTTCCAATTCCATATTCTTTGATATGTGACTAACCACATTTTTTTTCGTGGTCATATATTTGGTGTTTTCTAAGTCATTATTGTATAGATCCATTTTTTCCCCCATTACTCTCTGGTTCACTTATAATTTATTTTTATCTTTAATTATGTTTCCTTTTTAAAAATAAAATTTATTGACACCTTTTGCTTTATGTCACTGATTTTTCTCAATGTAACCTTCCGAGCTCTTTTTCAGAGATCCTACCTTTATAAAAAATAAAATAAAATAATTTTAAAAAAAGAGAATGTGTGATCCTGGGCAAATCACTTAACCTTAATTGCCTTAACAAAAAACAAAAAAAACCCCAACAATTTAGTAAAACTAACATCACATTGAAAAAGTATACAGGTTTT
This sequence comes from Myrmecobius fasciatus, assembly GCA_023553655.1. Lineage (NCBI taxonomy): Eukaryota > Metazoa > Chordata > Mammalia > Dasyuromorphia > Myrmecobiidae > Myrmecobius > Myrmecobius fasciatus. The sequence continues at coordinate 338,493 of JAJPUD010000898.1, forward strand.
TATATCCGTCATCCCCAAAATCTACAAAGAAGGGAAGGAGGTTTCTCCTTTGCAGTAAACTTGGTCCTTAGAATTTCACAATTATTCATTATCAGTTGTTTTGCTGCTGTTCTTAACATTTTCATTATTGTATTCATATATATTGTCTTCATTTTGTATCATCAACAAACACATTATAAGTATAGCATTGTAATCAATAAGTTTGTGTAAATCTTCCAATACTTATTAGTATTTATTATTTTTTACAGAACAGTGACATTCCATTCATGTTCCATAACTTAAGCCTCTTCTCAGTCAATGGACTTCTACTTTGCTTCTAGTTTTTTGTTACCATAAAAGGTTCTGCTCTCAGCATTTTACTGTGTATGATGTCTTTTTTTTTAAATCACAGATCACTTGAAATTTTGATTATTCTGAACTTAGTGAACACAGTTCCCTTTTGGAAAGATACAAAGAACCAGGCTGTATTATGGGACATTGATCACACACCACACAACCAACAAAACTGAAAACAACTCAGTTGTTATTTCTCTCTGAAATAGCTGATATCAAATCTTATACAGATACATCCTAGAGAGGTACCTTATAGTAGAATGAACCTGCTCTCATTGTATTGGGTAGGAAAATATATTTATAAAATGTAGTGAAAGAAATCTGGTGATAGGGATTAAATGGTTCTGAAGAATATAATTTCACAGAGAACTGGATTTGGAGACAAAAGACCTATTTTTGAATCCCAGCCCTATTATTTGACCATGAGCCATTTCAATTCTGGGGGTCATCTTGTCATTTCCACCTTTTTGACATCCTTTATATATGTTCCCTCCTCTTCATTCAAGTCACCACCTCATGCTTGGATTTTTTAAAAAAAATAGTAATATGGTTGGTTTCCCTTCTTTGGTTCTCTCTCCACTCTAATCTATCTTCCACTCAGCTATCAAAATTATTTTCCTAAAATGTAGATTTTACCCTTCTCTCAGTAAACTCTCATGGCTCCCTGTTACCTCCAGGATGAAATATAAAATTCTCTGTTTTTCATTGAAAGCCCATCTTGACCTTGTCCCATTCTTTTTTTTTTTTTTTTGCTACCTTCCATGTATTTACACAGTCTAGTGACATTGGTCTTCTCATACATAATACTCAATTGCCAGCTTCCATGCCTTTTATTGGCTAATCCCCATACCTGGAACATCTTCCCTCTTCATCTCCACCTCCTGGCTTCTCTGGCTTACCTGAATTGTACCTCATGCAGAAGGTTTTCTCTACTGCTAGTGTTTACTCTCTGAGATTGCCTCTGGTTCACCACATATACCTTGTATATACCTTTTTTTAAGTAAGTTATCTTCTCCATTAGAATGAGAACTCCTTGAAGACAGGGATTGTTTTTGAATTTCTTCATATCCTTGGCATTTAACACACTGCCTGGCACCTAATAAATCCTTAACACATGTTTGTTGACTGATTGACCTCCAGGGATTCCACAATCATGTATGAAATGTCTGCCTTTTATTACTTGTGATCCATCTGGTTCCATATGAAGGAAACTAATGGGACATGCTGATTGATGGAGAAAGATGTACATACTAATAAAAGGTCATCACAATTTTTAACCAGAATAGAGAAAGAGATAGACTCCAGTCCTGGCAAGTGGTTGTATTTCTGTAGCAGTCAAATGAACATTTCCTTATGTTCCTGTCTGTTGAACATAATTCAAGGTTCCATGCATTTCTAGTTTGCATATCTATGCAATTTCCTTTTATTTAAATATTCTTATTTAAGAAGTAAGAACTTCTTGAATATATGTTAGAGCCATGCCAAAATGGCTATCCTGTTTCAATAATTTATTCCCCCTTCTCTTGCCTCAGTGCAAGGCTATCCTTTTGACACCTGCCATATACATATGCCTTTAAAATTTCTAGAGAACTTACATATATTTTCCCATTTGGTCTCCCCCACCCTTTGAAGTAAATGTTATAGATATCATTATAACTATTCTAAGAATGATAAAGGTGAGATAGGAACATTTTGATGTATCCGTGGTCACAGAACCTTCTGATAGTCTGCTAATAGATTTAGAGTTGGAAGGAATCTCATAGGTCATTTAGTCCAATTTTCTCATTTCTTACATTTGAGAAACTGAGGCTCAGAGAGGTCGGGTGACTCGGAGGTAGTTAGGTAAAAGAGCTAAGATTCAAATCCAGGACTTTTGTCTTCAAGTGAATGATTCCTATGCAACAAGATGCTTACCAACCAGTGTCAGAGATGGGATCTGAAGTCTCCAGACTTCAAGTCCAGCACTTTCTTCATTGTACCCCTCTGTCTCTTGATGTGTTTGGGAAATAATCTGCTCTGTAAGGGAGGGGCAGTATAGCTTGTTCCAAACCCCAAACTCTCCCACTCCAAGGCTGTTAACAGATTTCTTACTCCAGATGGCTTCTAGAGCCCAGCCAGCTACTAACTGTCTCTTTATTGCTGCTTTGTGTTGGCTTCTCCTTGAATACTGCTAACATTCCTAGACTCACCAGCCTCTCTGTGGCTGGCCCCATGTCCCTTTGTATCTTAGAATGTGTGGTTGCCAGAGGAGCCGTGGTGAGGACCTGGAGACAAAGCTGAAGCTTGTTCCAGTTTAGCATCTTCCTTTGGTACCCTGGCAGGACTAGTTACAGAAGGAGATGGATAGTTCACAGCAAGACTGAGTTAGTTGGCATTTGGCATGTGAGCCTGGGCTTCTGGACAATAATGTGGAACAGACACTGGAGTTGTTATTACTTGTGATGATGGTTATTTAGGCATTTTATGAGAGGTGTGAAAATGGGAGCTTCCATTTGTTGTAGAGGGAATTCATGAAGCAGTGAGGAAGTTGGACTAAATGGACTCGTGTCCCTTCTAACTTTAAGATTGTATGATTCAAATAAGGATAGTGTTACACATGGTCCTGACCTTTGAAGAAATTAAAATCACAAAAAGACATGAAGGGCAGACATCAATGAAAAGGAAAAAAATCAACCCAACACTTTACCACCTTGTTAAAAATATTCCAACAAAAAGGCTAATGTCTAAAGTATATAGCAAACTGACACAAAAATAGCAGGTGGTGAAAGGACATTAACACTATTTTTTTAAAAAAGAATTAGACCTCCAACAACCATATGAAAACTTTCCAACTCATTAATAATAATAGAAATTTAAGCAACTCTGAAGTATCATTTTATGCCTATCAAACTGGCAAAATGTTGAAAAGTAGAAACAATCCTATTGGGAGTATAGAAGAGCAGGCAAACAATATACTATTGGTAAGCTCTGAACAATTCCATATTTCAATCTTCAATATTCAATTCAACTTTGAGTAGTTTAACTATTTTGAAAAACAATTTGCAAGAAAAAGTACTGTTATTTATACTATTTGATCCAATAATTCTGTTACTGTTTAAGGGTCTCAAAGAAGTCAAAGACATGAAGAAAGGCCTCCTTTGTGCCAAAATAGTTACAGCAGCACTTATTGTAAAGTGCTAGTACAGAGATAGTAGGATGGGTCAAAGTGGGTGCCCATCAATTTGGAAATGACTGAAAAAATTGCCATATATAAATATGAGAATATTATTGTATATGTAGTATGACTACATGCAAACCCAAAAACATGACTTGTTTAAGGCAAATGACACCAAAAAAGAGGATTGGATGAAGGACTAGACGTTAAAATTGATAATAACCATTTCCTAAAGAAGCTTAATGGGTAATTTGCCACAAGAAGAAAAATAAAATAGCCTAGAAGCCATCTCAGTCAACTTTTTCTTCTTGCTTAATAAAGAGAAGGCAGCCAACTTTAGAATATAAACTTGATTATAAAATTTAACAGAGGAGTATGATGGAAGATTCTGAGCAATATGTCTACTGAAAGAAGAATTAATGGAGGTAAAGAGTTTCAGGAAAAACTGGGGAGAAACAACTAAAAGTTATTGCAAAGGCATTTAATAATGAAACTCAGTGAAGGACAATACACAGCTGGAAAATGGGAAAGATCTGTAAAGATTATTATAATAGACGCATCTCACTGTCAAGGACAATGGAGCTAACCTATTTAAATATTAGTATCACAGCCTTAGAAGGGTTTCTAGAAGAATGAGAAATAGTGCTGAAAAAAAAATAGAAAAGAAAATCTAGATGAGACCAAGTGTACAAAAAAATGTAACTGAATTGAAGGTAATAAATATCTTTAGGGGACAATTGAAGAACTGATTCCTATAGGATCTGATAGGATTTTATGGGAAAGAAGGAAAGAAATCATAAAAACCTTGGACTTAAAAAGGCAGCCTAGATAATATCTATATACCTATTTTTCCACCTGTAAAAAGATTTTATGAAAATCATCTACATATGCACTGTGAATACTTAATGCAGATTAAAGAAAGGAATATTTAGACTTTTGGACCACATCCTTGCATTTATCCAAGGTGTAGAGGACAAGACAATCTCACTGTGCATATTGTTTGTGAATGATTAGAAAAAACATTTGAATTTGAAGAACAAAATGATGCTATAATGATAAGACAATGAAAAGTCAGTGATAACTCAGAGACTGCAAACATTGATGACTAAAAAGATAATAGTGCCATTAATTAAAAGGGAAGCCTGGTGAAGGGGTCAGATTAGAGAGGGAAGAAAATAAATTCAATTTGGAATGTACTGAGTTCAGGATGCCAAATTACCCTGATCTTCCACCTTCTTTTTATGCTTTTTCTCATTGTCTAGCACTTGTACATTCCTAGCCCCTCTGGGGGGAATTTACTCCATATACCTCACCAATTTGTAGATCTTGGCAATCTCTGTTTTGGCTATATCTATACCAGTGCCATTGGTAGAACTATTTCATTTTTGTTTAAATTCTCTCTATACTCCTGCTCTCTCCTTCCTCATAAGGAACTGCAATCATTCTTGGACCCCACCAGATGTCACTCTTGCAGGCCTAGTGAAATTTCTTGAATTATAACTGATTCTGATAATAGTGTTTTAAAAAATCTTCATTTTTATTTATGAACTCCATAATGATCAACAAGCCCAAACATACCCAGATGCAAAAAACAACAAATAAGATTATATTATGGGGCAAGGGTGGAGGTTCCTGGGAGAAGCCCCATGGTACAGTTCCAGGGGCTGTGCCTTGAGCTAATGAGAAACAAAATTCGGCTGTTAAACTTGTGGGGGTCTCCTCACTACAGGGCCTGCATAGAAGATTCCATTCCCTTCTACCCTAAGCAAGAGAGGAAGGGATGGTGTTCAATCCTGACATTTTGTTTGATATGTTCATAAAAAATATACTTTCTTCTTGCAAAATTGCCAAAAAAAAAGAAAGAAAGAAAAAAGAAAAGGAAAAGAAAAAAAATTCTGGAGAATTCTTACATATGGTTCTTTTAACTATAACATTTAATAAGATAGTTACTATAGATATACAAATATATATATGTGTGTGTGTGTGTGTGTGTGTAGAAACCCTGCTTTAGAGGGAGGAAATTCAAGTTTTTCTTATCTTCATTTTGCAGAAAAAAGGAAGAGGCTCAGATATGACCTGAGCTGCCCATGGCTATTAAGTGTCAGAACCAAGGATAACCCAGATCTTCCCAAAACTAGTGCTCTTTCTGCTACACCACTCTCAATATCTGTGTAACTCTGAGCTGATTTATCACTTCCAAATAGGAACTCTGGAAGATAGAATGCTAGGATTATGGGATGGCTTTGGTTTGGATGTGTTTGCATGAAGGAGGTGATTAGAGAGGGTCTGCAGGAAGGAATGAAATAGAGCTTTTGGCACTACTGAAGCCAGACGCAAAGGAAAATTAAATAAGTTCTTTGGATGAAAAGAAATTAAAACATGCCCTACAAGACATATCAGGTAATAAAGCACCAGGACCAGATGGATACACAGCTGAATTTTACAGAACATTCAGTCATAAATTACTTCCAATTTTAGAAGAGGTTTATAAACATGCTCAGGAAGCAAAGAAGCTTCTTCTTATTTTAACTTCACTAGAAAAGAAAAACAATAAAGAAATATGTGCTATATATGTATATATATAAAGTACACATATATTATATTAATTATATTAATATATAGATATATATATTAATCCCAATCATAGTGGTGCTCAGTTATGAGACTGGAGAATCTCTGAGGACAGCCTTTACTTGAATCAAACAGATCTGATTGTTGGAAACCATTCTCATGGTAGGATTAGTTAATGTTACCAGAGAGCTGTACTATCAGGATTTAAGGACTTTATCTCCTGAAATGGAAGATCTTGAGAAGGCATTTTTTATTATGAAGAAAGAGAAAAGGAAGGTCTGGGAAAGATTTGAAAAACTGGACAGAATTCAATCAGAAACAAAGGTATTTAATTGCTATTCCTTTAATCGGTAGAGGTAAATCGGGGATCAAGACTATAATCCTTAGAAGGCAACCAAAGAATGACATCTGACATTTTCAAGATGTACTAAGCACTTTAAATACATGATTTCATTTGATTTACACAGCAACTCTTGGAAGAAAGAGGGACAAGATTTATTTCCTCTGTTTTCCAAATGAAGAAACTGTTCTGTGTTCCATCCTTGGAACTCTCTCACATATCCCAGCATTTCCTCATACCAGTGCCTGGAATGGTGCCCTCTTGTCTGTCCATACTTCCAAATGCCTTTCTGCTTCCTTTCCATAATAAGCATCCCATAACTGCTAGATATTGTGGATACAAAAACAAAACAGCCTTTTTCCCCTGAGGGAGTTTATGTTCTGCTGGGACAACATATGTACACATATAAATAAATACAAAGTAAGTACATTTAAATAGTGCTTTAAGGTTTGCAAAGCACTTAAAATATCTCATGTTATAGTTAATAATAATAAATAGGTATTATTATCTAAAGTGTCTAAAGTATTTAAAGAGTGATTTGGGGGAAAGAGTGAAAAATAATACTAATATCCTAGGGTAGAAGTTCTTAAAATGATGTCCCTGAATTTTTTTTTATTTTGATAAATGTCTCAACATAATACATTTATGCATACATTCATATATAATATCTATCTATCCATCTATCTATCCATCCATCCATCCATCCATTTATCTATCTATCTATCTATCCATCCATCCATTTATCTATCTGTCCATCCATCCATCTATCCATCCATCCATTTATCTATCTATCTATCTATCTATCTATCTATCTATCTATCTATCTATCTA